>WNGS01102236.1:0-15771 GCA_020271785.1 Procambarus virginalis
GCAACTACTGTAGTAAACCCAGATCTTAATAAATCATCTCCGAAATGGAAATCTGAAATGTAGGTACATACACAGTGAACCCTATAAACCCCGTAGTGAGCACCACTCCTACGACTTCTCCTACAGTGAAGAAGTGTTTGTTCTGCAATAATGAACATCTTACTTATAAGTGTAGTACTTATCCAGACCATAACACCCGAATTCATCGTTTGCAAGAATTACACAGATGCACAAGGTGCACGGGTCCTCATGACCCCAATAGCTGTACTGTCTCCTTACGTATGTGCAACAAGTGCCACAAGGGTAGACACCATTATTCCTTGTGTGGTAGTGATCAATCAAGATCAACCAATCCTCATAAGAAGACTACAAATTCTACTTCTGTACAGTATTGCAAAGTGCATCAAGACATAAGTGTACTTGCAACAGAGTCGACTAACACAACTACGTTACCAACAGCTCAATTAAAATTAATCAATAAGGGTTCTAGGATTTCCACTCGTGGTCTCTTTGACCAAGGTTCGCAGAAAACCTTTATTTCTCAACAGCTAGTTGATCAGTTGAAACTGAAGCCAATTGCTCGAGTGAATTTGAATATCTCTGGATTCCTAACCAACAGTGGACCTCGAGACTACCAGGTTGTTAAAGTCTTGGTACGTTTAGGAGGCTGCACCAGCCCAATTCAAGCCATAGTCGTTGACAAGATCCCCTCAGATTTACATGTTACAGGTCTTGCTCAAACAGTCAAATTTCTTAAACGCAGCGGTATTAGGCTAGCAGATCATAAAATAAATACAGACTGTCTCAACGATGTAGGTATTCTTATTGGAGCTGACTTTTATTATAGATTTATTACTGGATGCACCAGGCAACGAGGTGTAAACTTGTTGCTGTCAGCTGGGGGTAAACTACTCACAGGACCGGTGTTGATCCAACAACATTCTAAATCTACTAGTAATCAACCAACTAATTCAATAGTTGCATGACTAGGCCTAGAGCAGTCACCACTACATGTCAGAGACGAAACCGAGGATGATGAGTCCAATCCCCCTGTTCATAAATTATGGGATTTGGACACCTTAGGCATAGTCCCTGATCAACCCAGTCCAGATGACACATGGACGTATCAACAATATCTTGATACTGTGATTTTCCAAGATAATCAATATTGGGTGAGACTCCCATGGAAGCTGAACCACCCACAGCTTCCAGTAAATTATTTCATGGCCTCAACCCAATTAAATTCTCAATTAGCTAGGCTACGGAAGCAACCAGATAAATTGCAACTGTATCATGCTTTAATACAGCAACAACTTGCTAACAAATTTATAGAAGTTGTTGAAGAAGACAACCATAAGACAGGCCATTATTTGCCACATCATGCTGTCCTGAAAGATTCAGTTACAACACCAATCAGGATTGTATTTAATTGTAGTGCCAAATTAAAGGCAGACAGCGTGTCACTAAATGATTGTCTACAAACTGGACCTAGCCTAACCCAAAGACTACAAGATGTCTTATTACGATTTCGCTCTGGTGTTTTTGCCTATACGGCCGACATTAGTAAGGCCTTTTTAAGAGTAGGCTTACAAGAGACGGATCGTAATTTTACTAAATTTCTATGGGTGAAAGATCCACAGGATCCTAATAGTGAAATCATTACTTATAGATTTGCCTCAGTACTGTTCGGAGCGACATCTTCACCATTTTTACTCCAGGCTACTCTGGATACACATCTCAAGAAGTCTAATAGCCCCTACAAGACTGAGATTAGCAACAATTTATATGTTGACAATTTTCAAGGTACCACTAATGATGAGAATAAACTAGTGGAAATCTACCATGAGGCTAATCGTGAACTTTTGGGAGCTAACATGCCCCTACAGTCGTGGGCCTCCAATAATAAACAACTCAACCAAATAATCGAGGAAGAATTCCCAGATTATAAGGTACCTCATAAATTGAAAGTCTTAGGTATGGAGTGGAATACTTCCACAGACAAATTGAATATCAAGTCAGTGGAGATCAAACAATCACCTCTAACCATGAGAAAACTACTCTCCCATGTCAGCAAGCCATTTGACCCTTTAGGCCTACTCAGTCCTATACTAATTAAGGGTAAACTCCTTATGCAGGAGTGCTGGCAAAGGAATTTGAGGTGGGATGAAACGTTGCCGGAGGATCTCCAAGAAAAATGGCAGCAGTTGATTCCTGATTACAACAAACTTAGTATTCTACAGTTTCCTCGAAATACCTTAGGACTAAATTCACCCACAAATTTACATGTATTCTGCGATGCTTCAGGCAAAGCGTATGGCTCAGTAGCCTATCTAGTTAATACTCAACAATCATTTTTGCTTACATCTAAGGCAAGGGTAGCCCCGATTAAAAGGAGGTCACTACCCCAAATGGAATTAACTGCCTTATTAGTAGGTGTAAGACTGGCCCATTGCCTGATCAAAACCCTCAGTAATGTTCACCTTGGTGAAATAGTAGTGTGGTCGGACAATGAAGCAGTATTGCAGTGGGTAAAAAATGACAACAACAAAACTCCCTATGTCAGCAATAGAGTAAGGGAAATTCGTGAACTGTCTGCTGGTTATAAATTAAGACATGTCCCAACCAAGGACAATCCAGCTGACTATTTATCCAGAGGTTTGACTTTAAAGCAATTAGTTAAAACCGAGATGTGGTTTAATGGACCCCAATGGCTAGTTAGTGGTCAGTGGCCCCAACAGAAGCCGCAAGTCATTGTGACCAATATCACTACCCCTGTTGTGGATCCAGAACCCCCTCGAATTTTAGCTATCAATCCTCATCGCTATTCCAGTTTAAGTAAATTACTAAGAGTTACAGAAATGGTATTTGATTTCATCAACAAGATGGGGATCAAGTATCGATTTCCTAGTTCCATCAAATATTGGGTCAAACAAGCTCAACAAGAGACTTATGGGAAGGAATATGAACATCTCCCAGAAAGGTTGAGTAAGTCTCTGGGTATTTGGCTTGACTCAGACAACTATAACATTTTGAGATGCGGCGGACGTCTGCTTCATGCAGAAATAAATTTAGATACGAAGAATCCTATACTTCTTCCACGTCACCACATCATTACTAAACTCATAGTTTTACATTACCATGAGCATAATACATTGCATGGTGGAGTATTAGATACTCTTACTGAAATCAGACAACGTTTTTGGCTTCCCCAAGGTCGCCAAACTGTTAAATCTTTAATCAAGTCTTGTATAATCTGCAAGAGATATGATGCTCGAGTGTGTCCTTATCCAGGTCCACCGCCCCTACCTAAGGAGCGAGTCGTTCACCTTCGTCCCTTTGAAACCACAGGTGTCGACTATACAGGAGCACTAATTTTAACAGGCACACCGGACAAGATTCCAGTGAAAGCCTACATTTGCCTTTTCACGTGTGCTACCACACGCGGAGTACATTTAGAAGTCACTTCTGACATGAGTGCAGAAGCCTTTCTGCAAGCCTTTCGCAGATTTGCTGCACGAAGATCTTGCCCAAAATTAATGATCTCGGATAATGGATCTAACTTCGTGGCAGGAGAAGCTTGCTTACAAGAAATATGGAACCATCCAGAAGTACACTCTGTGCTCAAACAGAGACAATGCTATTGGAAATTTATTCCTCCAAGAGCACCATGGCATGGCGGTTTTTACGAAAGAATGGTGGGAACTGTTAAGAAATGCCTAAGAAAAACCTTACACAGGCAGAAAATTAATCTCACCGAGTTACAGACCCTTGTCGTGGAAATTGAAGCACGAGTCAACAACAGACCTCTAACCTATTTAACAGAAGATTTCTCCCAAAGAGAACCCCTAAGCCCCTCTCATTTGATTCATGGTGGTCTTCTGAGCCCTCTAATATCTCTAGGAGACGAGGATCCAGCTGACCCTTCGTGTGTCAAAGCAAGTGACTTAGTGGAGAGTTATAGACACCTTTCAAGAGTAATAGAGAAGTGGAATGAGGTCTGGACACGTGAATATTTAACTGCTTTAAGAGAATATCATTATGGAGCTGCAAGCCCATACAATAAAGTTCAACTTAAACCAGGTGATCTTGTCCTAGTAGACAGTGATGGACCCAGGTCAGATTGGCCTATAGGTAAAATTGTTGATATCCATCCTGACCGCCATGGTGTATTACGAATTGTTAAAGTTCAGTGTCGAGGCACTACTACCTTGAAAACACTAGAGAAATTAGTACCTTTAGAGTTAGCAGAACACGAGTGTTCTACAGATATACCTGTAACCCAAGTTTCAGAGAACAATGATTCTACTCAACCGAGCACAAGACCATCAAGAGTCGCTGCTCAGAACTGCAAACAGAAACTTAAACAATATTTTGATTCAATTCAAGAGTAGATAACTTATCATTTAAACTTGAGGTGACCATACTGATGCAGTGATGAGTTGATGTCCAGTAATTAGTTACGAGTCATAGTGACCTTGGACAGTAGCCTCACTGTATTGATGAGGTCTCCTTAATCTTAAATGATCCAACTATTCATAATTTATTTTGTTAATATCCTTCTGTATCTTACAAAGGAATTATTCAATAATTTTCAATGTTTATTTACGTCCCCATGTTGACTTAGTCATCTACCACAGATTCGGGACATTCGTTAGGTACGTACTAACCTACTAACCCATGAATATAACTTCAGGATAGAGAAACAGGTGTACGTTAGTACAAATACCTGAACTACGACCCGAGTTTTCTCTCCCCGGAGTTATGTTGGAAATAACCAACAGTTTTATACATCATTGTATTTATACAACCAAAGTAGTTACTAAAATTACTAACTTATAGATTTAATCATTATCATGATTTATTCATTGCCAAATTCTTCCTAGTACGTGAGGAACAACAGGCAGCAACATGAATTTTCTCCACATTTAGTTGGATTTATAACAAGAGTCCAGTTTATCATTTCCTTTACTAAAAATAGTTAACTTTGATTTGTAGTATACTATTACTTACTGGAGCTCCCTTATTTAACTAACATTTAAACATTCTAGAGGAAATTACTTGATGCAAATGATTTACTTTAATTTCCTCGATTGGCTGCACAACTTTTAGTAAGCCAATTTATGTTACTAGAACTTCTATTTTATCACAGAAGAATTTAATGTGATATTAATACTTGCTATTACCTCTTCCTTCCTTAGTCAATTGCAATAAATACATATTCATTTACGCTCGAAAGCCGCGCATGCGCAATAAGGAGCAGGAGGAAGAAGGGAGAGCGTCACTTGACACGTGAACGAGAGCACGGACGCCATTAACAGCGTGTAGCAGAGCTGTTTCGACCTATTTATTTCGCTCCCACGATCAGTTGAGCGGTGCCGCGTTATCTGGCACAACATAGCCGTGTCATAGACTAGTATACGAGCAACTCTAGAGTCAACGTCTTTCAAGCAGCAGCAGGAGGACGAAGAGTTGCTCAAGTCTTCACACCAACGACACGAGGCTCGGCTGCTAAGTTTACCCTTTTTGTTATTATGTGGCCACTTTTAACATTTAGGTAGGCAGTCGTTAGGCCGAATGCAAACCAACAAAATATAGTACGTGTCTTAATTAAATTTGCCATCTAATTATATGATTATCAGTTTATTTCTATGATACAAATTGTTCAGACATTAGCTGATAATTTACTACCGTCATCCTCATGATTTAGGATGTAAATGTAATTACCTATTGTGTAGAAGATTTCTACAATGTAATTGCCTTTCAGTACCAAGGCGACTTCAACCGAGGTGCTAGGCTTCCCCACCGTTCTGTGCAACAATTTACCCTATGCAACACGTCGTCGGTGGAGCGTAGCAACTGATTACTTCTAGATTCACAGCTAAGCTGTCCATTTTCATCAGTAGCAATAACTTCATAGTTACAGTAGTGATCTCCTAAAGAGATCAATTATACTAACCCTTTGATTTACTGATGTTGCTCAACATTTCAGTAGTATATTGAAGTGCATTTACCTCCATCAATATTATATTCTATATTTTACTCACACATTTAATTTACTCTGGTGAAGAACCAGCACCAGAATAATGCTAGGGATGTATTAATCTTTTAGCATGTAACCCCCCAATTTTGTGTAGTGAATTTGACTCCATTCATATAATCATTACAGTTTACCAAGATCCATAGGACACTAGTTCCTAAGATCAGTTTTTCCATTGTCTCTTTGTTTTCCACTTTTTCTCAAAACGTGGTGGTCCTTCATAGCTATCGAAGTATATATATTTACATTTATTTAATTATTAGTTACTGGGTCTCAGAGCCTTAAACAAGTTATTATTATTGGAGTCAGGTTTTCCCCACAGCACCAAGTAACAGACCAGACTCACTTCAAAGCTTCAGACTAGAAGCAGAGTCTCTAGTGAAGGCCTTAGGTACTAAAGTTGATGTACCAGCCTCAGAATGGTCAATCAAGTTACTTTTGCAGAGGAAATTGCCTCAAAATATCTTAGCAGAAATATGCTCACATTATAAAACCGAGTTTCTCACTCTCGAGCAAATATTCGAGGGGCTGAGAATAACTGTTAACAGGTTGAAGACTCATGATAAAATTAAACCTGAGTCTAAATCACCTAACATTGACATCTCAGTCAAACCCAAATTGACTTTGAATAAATCCAATAAATCTAAGCCTAAGACTACTCCATCCACTGAAAAAGGGAGTGGTAGTGTAGGTATTTATACTGTATCTCCCTCTGACACTGCAACTGATGTGTCTACTAAAAGGACAAATTCAGTCAGAGAGAGAAGGTGCCTGTTCTGTGATCAAGAACATCTCACCTACAAATGTACTGTTTATCCTAACTTTAATACCAGGATTAAACAACTTCAAGAATTACACAGATGCACCAAGTGCATGGGTTCTCATGAACCCAGTAAATGTGTTGTGCAGCTACGGTTATGCAGTAGATGCCACAAAGGTGTACATCATTATGCCTTATGTAGAACAATTTCTACCCAATCTGTGACACCTGGGAAGAATTCTATGAATTCTACCACAGTACAATATTGCAAGGTACATCAAGAAATAAGTGTACTTGCTACTGAGTCAGGCAATAATACTACTCTGCCTACAGCTCAACTCAAACTAATAGACAGGAAATCTAGAGTTAACACTAGAGGTCTCTTTGATCAGGGATCACAGAAAACCTTCATCACACAACAATTAGTTGAGCAGTTAAAATTAAAACCTGCCAAAAGTGTGAGACTGAATATTTCTGGGTTCTTGACTAATAGTGGACCTCGTGAATACCAAGTAGTCAAGGTGTTAGTGAGACTTGGATCTTCTACTAGTCCAATACAAGCGGTAGTAGTAGATAAACTTCCTTCAGACCTGCAGGTCACAGGACTAGCTCGCACTGCGAGATATCTTAAACGAAACCGCATGAGGCTAGCAGATCACAAAATAAATTCTGACTGCCTCACAGATGTTGGTATACTTATAGGCGCTGACCATTATTATAAATTTATAACTGGATGCACCAGACAACACGGAATGAATTTGTTGTCATCTGCTGGAGGCAAGTTGCTTACTGGACCGGTGCTTTTCCAACAAAAAACAGCGTCAACCAACAAACAAGCTAACAATGCAATAGTGGCGTGACTAGGCTTGGAACAGTCACCCCTACATTTCAGAGAAATATCTGAAGATAATGAGTCTGATCCACCTGTACATCGTTGTGGGATTTAGACACTTTAGGTATTGTCCCTGAACAACCAAGTCCTGATGATATGTGGACTTACCAGCAATATCTGGATACAGTTGTCTATAAAGACAAACAATACTGGGTGAGATTGCCATGGAAGTTGAATCATCCACAACTTCCAGTTAATTATTTCATGGCAGCCTCTCAATTACAGTCACAATTAATACGGCTGAAGAAACAGCCAGATAAATTAAATATGTACCATCAATTAATTCAGCAACAACTCAACAGTAAATTTATTGAAGTTGTTGATAATGATGACCGAAAAACAGGTCACTATTTACCCCATCACGCTGTGTTGAAAGATTCATTGACAACACCAATACGTATTGTTTTCAACTGTAGTGCCAAAGTGAAGGCAAACAGCGTGTCTTTGAATGAATGTCTCCAAACGGGACCTAGCCTAACACAAAGGCTACATGATGTACTGTTACGATTCCGTACTGGTATTTTCGCTTATACTGCTGATATCAGTAAAGCTTTCCTTAGAGTAGGCTTGCAAGAGGAGGATCGTAATTACACCAAATTTCTCTGGATTAAAGATCCCCAGGATCCTGACAGTGATGTCATAACCTATCGGTTTGCCTCTGTGCTTTTCGGAGCGACTTCCTCACCGTTTCTACTTCAAGCCACATTAGATACACATTTGAAGAAGTCAAATAGCCCTTATAAGGCAGAGATCAGTGACAACTTGTATGTCGATAATTTCCAGGGAACTACTAATGATAAATCCAAATTGGTAGAAATTTACCATGAGGCTAACCGTGAGTTATTAGGAGCCAATATGCCACTACAATCATGGGCCTCAAACAATAAATCATTAAACCAGATAATCGAGAAAGAATTTCCGGGTTATCAGGTGCCTAATCAATTAAAAGTTCTGGGCGTGGAATGGAACACAGGTACTGACGAGATGAATGTCAAGTCAGTACAAACCAATAATTCATCCCTTACCATGAGAAAATTACTCTCATATGTCAGTCAACCATTTGACCCTTTAGGCTTACTTAGTCCTATATTAATAAGGGGCAAACTCCTAATGCAGGAATGCTGGCAGAAACATATGGGATGGGATGATCCGTTGCCAATTGAGTTGCAAGAGAAATGGCAAATACTCGCAGCGGATTTCAATCAATTAGGTGTTTTGAAATTTCCTCGTAATGCTTCAGGACAAAACTTACCTACAAATTTGCACATTTTTTGCGATGCCTCTGGCAAAGCATATGGCGCTGCAGCCTACTTAGTCAATAGTGCACAATCAATTTTACTCACATCTAAAGCAAGAGTTGCTCCAATCAAGAAGAGATCTTTACCTCAAATGGAGTTAACTGCATTGCTAGTGGGAGTAAGATTGGCTCATTGCCTGACCAAGACACTCAATAATATTCACTTTGGTGAGATCGTAGTGTGGTCAGACAATGAGGCAGTCTTACAATGGGTAAGAAATAACAATAATAAAACTCCCTACGTTAGTAATCGTGTTAGGGAAATTCATGAATTATCTGCTGGATATAAATTCAGACATGTCCCCACTAAGGACAATCCTGCAGATTACTTATCAAGAGGTTTAACATTTAAACAGTTAAGCAAGTCTTCGATGTGGTTTAATGGACCTTCATGGCTTGTTAGTGGTCAGTGGCCCAAACAGAAACCACAAGTCATAGTGACCAGTATCACTACTCCCATGAAAGACCCAGAACCTCATCGAATCTCAGCTATTAATCCTCACAATTATTCTAACTTGAGTAAGTTATTAAGAGTGACAGCACATGTGTTTGACTTTCTTGCTAAGATAGGAATCAAGCATAAGTTTCCCAATCCTATCATCTACTGGATCAAACGTGCACAACAAGAGACATATGGAAGTGAATATGAAAATCTTCCAGATAAATTAACCAAGTCTCTAGGTATCTGGTATGATACCAACACTCATAATATATTAAGGTGTGGAGGACGTTTGCTTCATGCAAAAATTGATTTGGACACAAAGAATCCAATCCTTCTACCACGTCACCACATTATTACAAAACTTCTAGTTTTACATCACCATCAATATGGTACTTTGCATGGTGGAGTGTTAGACACTCTCACCGACCTCAGACAGAAATATTGGCTTCCTCAAGGTCGTCAAACTGTCAAATCAATCATTAAGTTCTGTATAATCTGCAAACGCTACGATGCTCGAGTGTGTCCTTACCCAGGACCTCCACCACTCCCTAAAGAGAGGGTAGTTCATCTTCGTCCGTTTGAGACCACTGGTGTCGATTACACAGGAGCCTTGCTTCTCACTGGCAATCCGGATAAGATACCAGTGAAAGCTTATATTTGCCTCTTCACATGTGCTACCACACGAGGCGTACATTTAGAAGTGACTTCTGACATGAGTGCTGAAGCCTTCATCCAAGCTTTTCGTAGATTTGCAGCTCGCAGATCCTGTCCCAAACTCATGATATCTGATAATGGCTCAAATTTTGTGGCAGGAGAAGCCTGCTTACGAGAGATATGGAATCATCCAGAAGTGCAGTCTGTCATGCAGAGACGACAATGCCACTGGAAATTTATTGCTCCCAGAGCCCCCTGGCAAGGTGGGTTCTACGAACGAATGATAGGGACTGTCAAGAAGTGTTTAAGGAAGACCTT
This sequence comes from Procambarus virginalis, assembly GCA_020271785.1. Taxonomy (NCBI): domain Eukaryota; kingdom Metazoa; phylum Arthropoda; class Malacostraca; order Decapoda; family Cambaridae; genus Procambarus; species Procambarus virginalis. Next base: position 10,401 of record WNGS01102236.1, read on the forward strand.
GCATCGACAGAAAATTAGTTACTCAGAACTCCAAACACTCGTCGTGGAAATTGAGGCGCGAGTCAACAATCGCCCATTAACTTATCTATCAGATGATTTCTCACAGAGAGAGCCTCTGAGTCCCTCGCATTTAATACATGGAGGCCTGCTGAGCCCTCTGATACCTTTGGCAGAAGAGGACCCCGTCGATCCTTCCTATGTAACCAGGAGTGACTTAGTACAAAGTTACCAACATCTCTCAAGAGTAATTGAAAGGTGGAATGAGGTGTGGACTCGAGAGTACCTCACCGCTCTACGAGAGTACCACTATGGAGCTTCGAGCCCCTATAATAAAGTACAACTTAAACCAGGAGACCTAGTATTAGTTGACAGTGATGGACCAAGGTCAGAATGGCCTATAGGCAAAATTGTTGCAATCCACCCAGATCACCAAGGCATCCTGAGAGTAGTACGAGTTTTGTGCAAAGGCACTACTACCCTAAAGACATTAGAGAAGTTGGTACCTCTCGAATTAGCAGAACGAGAGTGTTTATCAGAACCAGCTTCAACAGTTTCCGAGGACAACAATTCTGATCCACCGAGCACCCGCCCCACTAGAGCAGCTGCTCAACAATGTAAAAGGAAACTACAAGCCTATTATAGCTCTGACTAAGAGCAAATAATTTTTCATCCAATTTGAGTGATCATGATGATACTGTGTTGTGATGTCTAGTAACCAATCAGCTACAAGTCACAATGACCCAGACATTCACCTCACAGTAGATTCTCAGTTACTTGAATTGTATGATTTAATCATTAACTTGTGTAAGCTATTAATTATGACATTAAATTTCATGTCTTAAATTCTTGTATGTCCTTGACAATTACGGGACATCCGTTATGTGTGTACTAACATACTAACCTTAATACTAACTTCGGGATAGGTACGTCAGTACTCAACATGGCACTGCGACCCGAGTTTTCTCCCCCCGGAGTTATGTTGGAAATTTCCAACACTTATCATCTATTATATTATAATAAATTACCATCACCTTACTAATTGCAGTAGTTCTTAACACCACTAACAGTAGTGTTAATATAATTTAATCTGAGCCTATTGCTGATAATATGACTCCTGATCATGTAAAATCGAGAGTTATTAATTGAAATTATTTAGTAACAGTTTTTATTCTGTTACGATCGAATGCTCTGGAGAAGTATAAATATCATCTCCATTTCTCGCTAGAGATCATTTATCGAGAATATTATAATTATTAAATCCCTATAATTGCAACCCAGTTCATATTATCGCATTTCATCCATAATTGCGCGGAAAAGAATAATTCGTGTTTAATAATTTCCGTGGTGAATGCGAGAGCGGGGAGGGAAGGCGGCGACGCCATTACTCAAAAGGCTTGGTCACGAGGCAGCGTTGACGAGACACATGGTGGCGTCTGGGAATTCTTATCGACAAGAATTACGTTGATACCCAGTTAACAAGTGCCAATTACTTATCCATGTGTTCTCTAGTGCCTCATCAGTTAATAACGCGTCACAATTGGAGCCAGGACTCGTAATTAAGTGTGCACAGCAGTGAACATTGGAGGCCGGCTGACGCGATTTCGGCAGACTTCAGTATTCAATACGCTCAGCTAAGTATATAATTCAGGGCGATGCATCACTCGAGATTGTATATTTATGAGTAGTCTGTCGTTAGGAGGAGAGATTAACAAAAACACAAAGTGAGTAGATTTTCGTGAAATCATTCAGTTTCATGAATATCTGAATATAATTTGTAGCCTAGTCCATCGCTACTTAAATTTCTTGTATTACAGCGTGTATATGAGGTGCCAGCAAGATTCTCATCAGTCGTGTTATTTACCTCGAGTTCTTTCTCTATGGGGATTCCGTGACCACGAGGACGAATGATGAACTGGCGTTAGAAATCGTCTTACAGCTAAGACACATTTTTTCGTACAAATTTATTCAACTTGATTATTGATTCTATATAATTCATATAGCATTTTCCATTGAATAATTATTGCCAGATTTGGTAATTAATGTTTATGCTCTAACTGTGCTCAGTATTTATGCTCAGTGATTAATGATCATGATTTGATTATCATATATTTGAATATATTGTAGTTAGATTTACCATGTTATTAACCCAACAATGAACTAGTGACGAACCACACTGGTTCCTAGATATATATGAACTTCTAGAAATAACCCCCCAATGTTGATATGTGAGGCTTGGCTTTAATTAATAATACAGTCTTCATTTATTTCAAGTGATTATTCATTAAATGAGTTTCCATAGACACTGGTTCTCTAGTGTCATTCAAATGATCACTTTTATTTGTTTTCCCTCTTTTCTCAAAAGTGGGTGGTCCTTCGAGTTATTTCAATACAATAATTAAATAATTTAATTTCTGAGTTCAAGCCCCAGATACCCAACAGATACAACTAACGATTTACTATAAAACCAAGAAAACTGCCAACCTACTCATGAGAAACTCTCCAGACACAAAGCAGAACGCTTTGAAAGAGACAAACGTCGTCTATGCCTTCAAATGTCCTCTTGGGGACTGTAAGCCCCAAAAAACTCAGTATATGGCAAGACAACAACATCTCTTTCCAGGCGTTTAACAATGCATAAGCAACAGGGCTCCATTAAGGAACATATACTCTCTTCCCACAACCAAACCATCACCAGAGAAATCTTAACAAACAACACAGAAATCATCAATAGATACAGTGACAACAGGCGGCTTGACATCTGCGAGGCACTACACATCATGAAGTCAACACTAGCAGTCAACAGCCAATTAACGTACAACTATATTCTACCCACTTCAAGACTCCGCTCCAATATAGAAACATCAAGAAATATGGGCCAATAGCCTTCTGCAGTTCTATTGGGACCCGACTTCTACTTCTACAAATCTATACCCCGTTTTCCATGTTCTGTGTTTCACCCCACTAATGTATTACATCACCTCACCCAAATGCAGGCATAAGAGCCAATGTTTGTTTCATAAAGCATAAGTTTGTAGATAAACTAAAAGTCTTTGAAAATGTAATAATTTTATGATACGCGCTCAAGTGTCGCTTCAGAATAGAAATAAAGAATGAATTTTGGAGAATTGATTTTTAATTTACCGTCATCAGTAAAAAGAAACATAAGGAATATTGAGAAAATTCGTGTTAGAATTATTAATCTTACTTTTTCGGTCATATATAATAACATATGTCTACAGGAAAGATATATATATATATATATATTATATATATATATAATATATATATATATATATATATATATATATATATATATATATATATATATTATATATATATATATATATATATATATATGTTATTAATATGACCGAAAAAGTAAGATTAATAATTCTAACACGAATTTTCTCAATTTTCCTTATGTTTGTTTTTACTGATGACGGTAAATTAAAAATCAATTCTCCAAAATTCATTCTTTATTCTTAGTCTGACGCGACACTTGAGCGCGTTTCGTAAAACTTATTACATTTTCAAAGACTTTAGTTACACACACAGAACAACTATAACTGAACAGAGTTTAAATACCTGCTTTGGTGGGTGAGGTACATGTTACAATGGTTTGGGGTGAGGTGAGAACAAACACAGAACACGAAACAATGGTATAAGGGAAGAATAGATCTGTAACTGCAGAAGGCCTATTGGCCCGTATTTCTTGATGTTTCTATATTGGAGCGGAGTCTTGAAGTGGGTAGAATATAGTAGTGCGTTAATTGGCTGTTGATTGCTGGTGTTGACTTCTTGATGTGTAGTGCCTCGCAGATGTCAAGCCGCCTGTTGTCGCTGTATCTATCAATGATTCTGTGTTGTTTGTTAATTAACAAACAACACAGAAATCATTGATAGATACAGCGACACAGGCGGCTTGACATCTGCGAGGCACTACACATCAAGAAGTCAACACCAGCAATCAACAAACAGCCAATATATATATATATATATATATATATATATATATATATATAATATATATATATATATAATATATATATATATATATATATATTGGTGTATACTGGCAGCAGGTTTTCTTTTACACATGTCTCATTGAATATGACCGCATATTCTGTATTTACTATCTTCTGATTTAGGGCTTCTATCCCTCTAACTATTTTCTTAGCATCAGGGCTTAGCTGAATAGGAGTTCTCCAAAACTCATTTTCGTAATTTCTGGGTGAAGAAAAGATGTGGATTACTATAGAATGTATTACACTTATTTAAACATTTGCACAACGTTTCGAACCTCCATGGTTCATTCTCAAGTGAGGAAATGTTACAATGTGGTTTGATTATATACCCGCACTGGGTCAGGTGATAAAACAATAAGGTGAAAACATAGGGGATACATTGGGATAAATGGGGTGAAACATATGAACATAAGAATAGAGGTAACCGCAGAAGGCCTATGGCCCATACGCGGCAGCTGGCATCTACATACAAAGATTAATCCAGTGTAATTGGCCTGTTATGTTGAACATTGTCTTCTGTATTGGCATCGTTATGTTCTGGTCTTGTCCTTACTCTCATTGTGGGAAGAGTAAATAGTTCCGTGATTTGGGTGTTCATGGTAGGTTGTTCTGTTCTTATGTGAATTGCTTCAAGAATTTGTAATCTTCTTGCATCTTGGGTTCTGTCTATTATGCATGTATTCTTGTTCAACATTTCTCTTGTTAGGGTGATGTCATGGGCTTGTCTCATGTGATTCCTAGGGGCACCGGATTGAAGATGGCATGTCAAACGCCTCGTCAGCTTGGTCGACGTCATACCTATGTACTTAGATTGAAGGTTACATCCTTCGTGGGGGCAAGTGTACATGTATACAACGCTTGACTGCTGTAGAGGGTTCTCTGTCGGCTTCGGGCTGTTTTTGATAAGGAGTTCGGAAGTCTTCTTGGTTTTATAGAATTTGTCAGGTTTATGTTTTGGTTAGGAGTAGTGCTTTTTACTCCTTTACGGATTATTTCTTTCATTATTCTTTCCTCTTTTGTATGTTCACTGTGCATGGTTGATTTGTAATATAATTTTATTGGAGGTATTGTGGTTTCTGTTCTAGGTTCTGGATTATACCAACGGTCCAAGTGTCTTCTTATAGCAGCGTTTATTTCCGCGTCGCTATATCCATTGTTCACCAATACCTGAGTTACTCTTTCAAACTCTCTACTCACATTGCTCCATTCAGAGCAGTGGGTAAGCGCTCGACGAATATAAGCATTGAGAACACTGGCTTTGTATCTTTGGGGGCACTCACTTCTACCGTTCAGGGCATAATCCTATGTTGGTGGGCTTGGTATATACGTTGGGCTTAAAGAGGTTT
>WNGS01102249.1:0-10945 GCA_020271785.1 Procambarus virginalis
CACAGTCTGGGTCCGCACCAGCGCGGAGATTACGAGGCATTGACAACAGCGCTGCTGAACGGTTTTGGCATCACTGCAGACCGGATGCTAGAGAATTTCCGTAGAGCTCAATTGCAAAAAGGTGAGACATATGTGCTCATGTTACAGCGGTTAGAATCGAGTCTAAACCGTTACTGTGAACTCATGGAGACTGCTCCTGGGAGCATGGAGTTCTATCAACTGATGATTCGTGAACAGTTCTTAGAAGCATGCGAATCGTCTCTGCGTGTCAAGCTCAAAGAGCAAGAAATTGTGTCAAATCTGTCTATGGCCAAGCAAGCTGATCTGTGGGCTGGGGCCAGGAGACAGGTGAAAGGGGTGAAGCCGCACGAGAAGCATCATGCTACAGGTATTGGCGATAGAGCTAAGCTTAAGACTGGTGTGTCGGGGGAGCAGGGAAACTCCTCCAACAAGCAGGTGCACAAGTGCTACACCTGTGGTAAGCCAGGTCATCGTGCAGCTGATTGCAAGGTAAAACCGAAATCAGGTTACATAGCAGGTGTGAGCTCAAGTGGTAAGAAACATCCCAACGTTGGAAAGGATCCACTAGCTTGGACCCTTGAGGTGGTGGACGGAAATGTTAACGGAAAATCGGCGAAAATCTTCCGTGACAAAGGCGCCACTACTCACATGGTAAGAAAGAGCCTAGTACAGCCAGGATCTGAGACAGGTAGACATGTCTATGTCAAATTCCCAAATGGCTATACTAAAGAGATGGTGGAGGTGTATGTGTGGGTCGACACACCTTACATCAAAGGTAAAATCCGTGCCGTTCAACAGGAACGTGCTGTATATGGACTTTTATTGGGAAATGTTCCGGGAGTCTCTGATTGCCCAAGTCCACCCTCGAAGAAAACGGGGGAGCGTGAGGACGCTGCTGAGTACAGCCGTCCTCGCCAGCTGATCCCAAGGGCGACTCGCCGGGGATGACGTCACAGGGAGTGACCACACCCTCACCCAGTTGAAGTATAAGGGAGAGAAAGCAAAAGAACGCAACATGCTCCAACGCTACGAGGACCCTCCTGCAGATGGATCCAACAAGCCGAAGAAGCATGTAAGACGTAAAAACAGGAGAGGACCGCAGGGCTCGACATCGACAGGGCCGATCGACCACCCTCTGCTCTCAGCAACGATCGCCGGTGTCTCAGTGATAACCGCCGACGAGGAGGAAGGTCAGCCAGGTCTCTTCAATCAACAGCAGCAGGAGACACACCGAGATGTTAAGGTTGATGATCAGCTGTCTGAAGATCAAGTCGACCAGGTTACTCGACTGGTAGCAGAGTACAAGGAGGTACTCTCTGACGTCACTAAGGTAGCAAAAGTAGAGGGTTACCGCATACCTTTGCTAGAGCAGCAAGCGGTACGAACAAAACCATATCCTGTTCCTCATCACCTTGTACCACAGGTGAGAGAAGAACTGGCATCTATGATTAATGCGGGAGTAATAGAGAAGTCGACCTCACCGTACTCAAGCCCGATGGTGTTAGTGAAGAAGCCTGGGGGAGGTGTGCGCATCTGCCTCGACTTCAGGAAGTTGAACTCCATCATAGAGTTTGATGCTGAACCGATGTTCAATCAAAATGAGATCTTCTCGAGGTTAGCTTCCAGTTGCTATTTCTCCAAGCTTGATCTGACAAAAGGATTTTGGCAGATTCCATTACATGAAGACAGTAAGCGCTGCACTGCCTTCATGACAAGCGAAGGTCTCTTCCAGTTCACAGTTCTTCCGTTTGGACTGGTGAACGCCCCAGCCGTGTTCAACAGAACTATGCGCAAAGTCTTGGGGGGAATTACTGGAGTAGAAGTGTTCGTGGACGATGTGCTCATCCACTCTGCTACGTGGGAAGAACATCTGACCTTGCTAAGGCAGGTGTTGACAAGACTACAAGAAGTAGGAATGGTTGCAAAACCCACTAAGTGTGAGTTGGGGTGCAAGGAGGTCAGGTACCTTGGTCACGTGATAGGGGGAGGGTTCACCAGGCCGCTGCCTGAGAAGATCACCAAGATCAGTGAAGCCGCTCCACCCGCCACCAAGACTCAGGTTAAGTCATTCCTGGGACTGGCAGGGTACTACAGAACTTTCATTCCCAATTTCACGTCTATAGCAACTCCGCTAACTAATCTCACCAAGAAGAATGCACCTGTTAGAGTACGTTGGACAGAAATGGAGAACTCAGCATTCTCGACGCTCAAGAAGAAGCTGACTGAAGCACCCATCCTTAGACTACCAGATTCTACCAGGGAGTACATCCTTCGGACAGATGCCTCAAATACAGGTATTGGTGCTGTACTCATGCAAGAGTACGACGGTGAAATCTGGCCAGTTGCGTACTCCAGTCGTAAACTGAGCAATGCTGAGCAGAAGTACTCCACTGTAGAAAAGGAACTCCTTGCTGCTGTGGTGGGAGTAAGGAAATTCTACCAGTATCTCTATGGTAAGCGTTTCACGTTTCAAGTAGATCACCAACCCCTCAGCCACATCGGTACGCTTAAAAACGCCAACCCTAGAATAATGCGCTGGGTGTTGTTCCTTCAACAGTTCACATTCCGCGTGGTTTACATAAAGGGAGCCGACAACGTAGGTGCTGACTGGTTGAGTAGGTCAGGGGTGATTAACGAGACGTCGAACGAGGGAGACATGAGCGAGGAAATGCGACGCGAATCACTGGACACTGGTTCCCAGTGTGTCTCTGATGTTTCAGGCATGACACAGGTGGAGAGAGGCAGTGGACAGACCAGCGCCACTCAGGGTTTCGAGGCGTTGAGCCGACCCAGACCTGGAGCTACGTCCAACCACAGTGCCTGCTCAAAACCTGAACAGATAGCCACATGTGATCCGGTGACTGAAGAAATTCCTCACTTACCAGAAGAGAATAGTCTAGACGAGGCCCCGCCTCGCCTAGCTGTATAGAAAACGGGGTCCGCTGGACCCGGCCGCGCTCAGTGCACTCAGTTTGTGCACATGTTGTCAGCGGTGTGAGTTGAACGAGCGCCACGCTGTGGAGCTCGATCTTTGTTGGGGGGTGATGTGGGAGTATGTCTCCCAAGATGCTCCCACAGCTGACTTGAATGGCATTGCAGTGCACAGATCTTCGTGCACAAAGCCTATCTCTCTTAATCCTGGATAGTGACCTAGCATGTTGGGTATCTCCAGAATGCCCACTTAACCAGGAACACTGTTAAAATACGTAGGCCGCCGTATGTCTAGGCAGGAAGTAGATACAGGGAGCTAAGCATACTTGCCACCAAGGGTCAGTGAGTACATGGCTGGAGGAGAGTGTGAGAGGGGAAGGCGCCAGCAGCGTCTGACCTCTGGGGTCAACCGGCGCGATGGAGAATAACAGCTATGACGTGTTCATGACGTCACTCCTGCTACTGCTCATCGAACGAGCTAATATGATTGGTTCCCGCTCATTTGCTGCAATGCTATTGGTCAAATTGTAACTTCTTTTGTGTTGTGTGCCACGAGATGCCCGGCACCCTTGCAAACTCATTCACGTGAGAGCGACCATACCCAGAGGACGTGTTCTGTTCTACCGGCCAATAGACTGATCACCGTCTATCCCTCACCGTCAAGTTAACTCAGCGTCTTTGCGATATACCACACACTCGCCAGAATCACGAGTGGGAATATATTGTTTAGAAGCCTAAAGTGACAAATCTCCAGAGCGAAACAGACTGGTATCAGGTAACCCCTGGTGACAAAGATCGTTGTGAGTGACTCAGAGTGAACTAAGGCAGTGCCGCCGCCTAAGTAATCTGTGTGTGACTTTACCACAGTGTACCTGTACCACAGTGTACAGTGTAGTGCATGGTACTGCCGCCAGCCGCCGCCAGCCGCCGCCAGCCGACGCCAGCCGACGCCAGCCGCCGCCCTCACTCTGACGTGACGTCACCACCTTAGCACCGTCAGTGCCAGTGTGTGCGCGTGTGTCTGTCTGTTAAGCATACAGCACGCCCCTACTCACGAAATCATCTCAAGATACTGCGAGTACCCTCCGTGTCTACGAGCGAAACCAGCTATCAGGCCACCTACGAGTGCTTGTATAAACGAGTCTGAGTGAGTGCGTAAGGAAAGGTACCTTATCTGTAAGTACAAGATCTTGTCATTGTTTTATTGTGTCTGTGTTGATCTGAGGGATCAACCACAGTTCTCACCTTCTTATACCTGTCGCAGGTTATAGGTGAATCGACGGTGAATGCGTGTTTATCTGTGTGGTATCACGGCATTTCACTCGTCTGTGAATGTGAGCTTCACATACACCACACATTTAGTTATTGTGTGATTATTATTGTGCATGTTATTGCCTGTCCCATTGACAGTGCTATTTATTGCATATCATCATTACCGAGTATCCGGTTGGAACTCTTGTGATCCCTTTGCATACCGGCAGTTAGGTTGCCGTGTTAGTGATTGGCTGTCAACTGTGTTAAGTTAGGTGTTTCTCCACGAGTGGATACGAGTCGATTAGCCAGACGTCAAGAGTCTCGCTAATGCAACCATAGCTTTGCTGACGCCAATCTAAAGTAAATCAAGCACCCTGTGTATTAGTGGTTAAGTTAGTAAATAAACTACTGTTAAGCTTTATGCGGTGTTTCCGTTGAACCACTTCTGAATACTGCCAATATTACTCAAGCCTTCAGCTCTAAGTGTCTTCAACACCGAGTTGCCTGTAAGTCACTAAACTATAAATTTGATGAGGACCCTAGGAGTCCCTTAAAGTGTTACATCATTGAGGAGATTCCAACGACCAACGTGGAGCAGGACCAGGTGAGGTAGTCTGAGAAGAGACCCACAAGGACTCTAACTCGACCTTGCTCCCAGGCCCGGTACGGTTGCTCTCGTATTTTCTATTTTGCTAATTCCGACAGCTTCGTGAAGCGTCTGCCACATGTACATTGGCGACGTACGCATTGCAGTCGTGACAGCAAAAAAAAGAAAACATTCCACAATGCTCTAGTTGCATGTTAGTACAGTGACTGGTGCTGTGTAGAAAATGTGTTCTTCATGTATAACTTAAAATAGTGAAACTCTCCTGCTTTGTCTCAATATCTAATGGTCAGCTAACAATTGTGAGATACAAGAATTATGTAATGATGTTTTAATTACATAGTTAACACATGTTTGCTTCACTCTCAAGTCGTTTTTCTCAGATAACAACGGATGGGATGCATAGAATCTTTATTAGTAATATTGTTTAACTAACAATGTCAACTCCTTGTTTTCCTTGTCTCAAGGTTGTGTGATCATATAACAACTTGGTTGATGAAGAATATCCTCAGTGATCATCTTGTTCATCTGACAATGATAACAAAATACTGCCCCTCCTCTCAAGTCAGTATAGTTAGATATCAGCTAGTGTGATGCATGATATCATAAACTCCAATAATATTAATTGATGCAGATAACATCTTGTTATTTGTACATAAAGCTAGCAATGTAAAATAACGAATGGTGGAGTTTAGGTTTAGTGTATCTTTAACAATGATAAAGGTTATCTTTCTTCACTGATGATGTCAACAATGTTTCTCTTTCATCCATCAAGTATCGTCAAATAGCAACTTTTAGATTCCAATAATAGAAACTTTGGTTAAATGATAGCAACAATGTTTTTCTTACCTCAGACTAGTATTACCAACATTTTATTGCCGAGTCTTCATAGTGTAGGACACCTATAAAGGTCATTTTACAAGGCTGGCGCTATCGGTTCAGCTTAGGAAGTTCATCTAATGTGCGTTCGAATATCTTTATTTGGGGAGACCCCCTGCTGGATATTTGGAATGATTAAAGAACAATATCACAGAGACATAGATTACTGGCAGAATTTTTTATACAACTAAAGTCAGACCGAGGCTATTAGAGCTGTGCTTTTGGGGTGGTTTTGAGATAGGATAGGCACAGAATATGTTGAGGTTAAATACTGAGGGTGTGCTGATGTATTTAATGTCATGGTATGATTAGTTTATATTAGTTCTATGTACCATCCTTACCAGATGAGGAATCAGGGATCCCTCATATGTGGGTGATTGAGGTAGTTCAAATAAACAAGCATCTGTCCAACATAATACGTAAGTGGAATGAAATATGGACTTAGGAGTACCTAATCTCTCTAAGCGAGCACCATTATGGGGTAAATTCTCCATGTAACAAAGTTAATATACAACCTGGTGGACTTTAATGGACCAAGGTCAGATTGACAGTTAGGAAAAGTAATATGGATTGTTAAAGTTCTGTCTAAAGAAGCTACGCCCTTGAAAACACTAGAAAAACTAGTACACTTAGAATCAAAAAGGATGGGGGGGGGGGGTGACAGATCCTGCACAACCCACAGCACCAGCACATGAAAATCTACAAATATCAATACAGCCCATCCGTTTGCAAAGGACAGCAGCACAGAGGTGCAAACAAAATTTGCGTTTGTACTTTCAAAACGATGGAGAGTAAACATGGCAAATTTTTGTCTTGCCTCAATCTTAAATAATGGACTCCAAGCTCTCATTTCCTTCCCATAAATATTCATTTTCCTTCAAAATAGAGTATAACACGTGTGAGTTATATGGTGTATGAGAGAGCACAAGGCTCGTATTCGCTGCCGGCGCCATAGCTACCTGGCCGCACACGGATTTGTTCCGGAAAACTCACGATTCTGTGCACCCATCAGCTCTATTCATCGCGATTTTGTGAGGAACGCTACATCTGTACTCCAAGGCCCAGACAATATCTTGTTTTGAGGTAAACAATTCCGATTTCGCCTACAATTGACGGTAAAGCAACGTTGTTGATTACCTGCTGTCCAGCTGACTGGTTTTCTGCGCAACCCAGTACGCAAGCGACCCAAACTCTCGTACCGCACTTTTTTTTTTTTTTTTTTTTTTTTTTTTTTTTTTTTTTTTTTTTACCATTCACTGACCTGATAACATGCAATATGATAACATGACAAGTGGGTAGGACCCACTTAGAGTCCTACCCTGAAGGGCGAGGCGATATCCCGCGGGCATTGCCACAAGGGAGCACTTTAGAAGGTGTACTGAGCCTACAGGGAAAGGTTGACCAAACAGCTCGTTTAGGTGTTAGGTATCCCTGATTCCACCTGGGGGAATCATTCTACGACCTCCGTTGGAGGGGAATGAATTTCTCCAGGCCTAGGAGTGTCTCGGGCATTAGGTAGTGCAGTGATTCGGTCCTCACTACGTGGAGAGAGTCATGGGGAAGGCTAAGAGAAAGAGGAAATGTTGGCAGCTTTCAGACGAGGAGGGACGGTGGACCGATGTGCAGCAGGCACCGAAGAAAACTGCTCTCGAGGCTTCGCCACGTGCCTCTACCAGCAAGGCAGCAGACGTAATGGACCTAGAGGGGGCAGCATCAGTCACACACCAGCCAGTGTCAGACAATGCTTCTCTGTCTACAACACAACCACAGGACAACAGTATGAGACAGGAGAGGACACCACCAGTCTCACACCAGCCAGTGTCAGACACTGTACCTCTCTCCACAGCCCAGCCACAGGACAACAGTATGAGACAGGAGAGGACACCACCAGTCTCACACCAGACATCGCCAGCCTCTGCACATCTTCCCAAATTCAAGATAATGCAGTCAGACCACTTTCCTACAGCATATGGAGTAGTAACGGCAATGGAAAAAGAACAACCAGAGCTCAAACTTTCCATTACAGTCAACCTGAAAGGAGAAATAATAATAGCACCACAAGACCAACAGACTGCAAATTACTTAGAAAAAGTACGGGTCCTGCAAGGGAAACCTGTATGCTTGGAAAAGCTGGACCCTTCGGAAAGACGCACACGAGTCGTGCTTTTGGGGTACCCAATCGACTTTCTCCTGGATCCAGTACTCGAACACAAGCAAATCCTGAGTGCGGAACGATGCCGCACAAAAGTAGACAAGGCAGCGACACGTCAAGTTCTGGTGACCGTCATGGGGCGGGTGCCAGAAACGTTCAGTCTTGGAAATTGGGGAACATACCGACAGAGACCGTACGTCCCAGAACCCCTGCGCTGCTTCAGGTGTCAGAAGTACGGCCACCATCAGTCACGCTGCACTGGACAGGAGAGGTGCGGAGTGTGCAGCCTGAGACATCCAACCAAAGACTGCATAGCCAAGCACAAGGCAAACCAGGCCACAACAGCCAAATGTCCAAATTGTGGAGGCAAACATCATGCCTGGAACACAACCTGCTCTGCACGGAAAGAAAAAGTGCAGACAGCTCAGGCCAGGATACACACACAGACCAGCACCACATACACCAACACCAACGTCTGGAACATTCGTGCACAGCCGCAACAGACTCACGCACTCACAGAGCAAAATTTCCCGAATCTATTAATTCCAAACCAGAAAATACACAAAGGTGCTGCAGAAATACAGCAAATGCAAAAGGGCAAAAAACAATTACTTTCGGAATCGACACACCAGATATACAGTTTTACCGAGGTCCAGCTGAAAAACATCGTGAAGATCATGGCAGAGACCATTATCGATTGCCTACAGATGATGCAGAACGCCTCACAGCGACAGACTCAAGAAATCGCTTGTGTGATAATGGACAAGATCGTGCAGCAGACCCCAGTTACACAACATATAGACAGTCTGAGACAAGACGGAGCACAAGTGGACAAACAACGCATCACGGACATACAGACTTCCAACAACAGTCGGGTAGTCAAGACACCAGAACGTCGACATTTACAAACGCAACTGCAAGAAGCAGTGACCACCCAAGATCAACAGAATCTTACAACACAAGAGACAGACAACAACAGCCCATGCAGTCTGATATGCAACTACACCAACACAGACGTATTGAACAGCAGAGATGCACAGGTTCCAACAACACAAGAAACGGCCACGACCGATCAATGCAGTCCGACATGCAGCAATACCAACAACACAGTGATGGACCACAGTTATGCACAGATTCCAACAATGTCGGGGTTGACCACGACCGATCAATGCAGTCCGATTTGCAGCGACACGACTTGCGAGGTGGAGAATATAGAGGTCGATCGCGCAGAGGAGTTCTACTAGAACAGGCAACACCAACCGAAACCGACGTCTGGCCATTACGAATACTGCAGTGGAACATACAAGGTCTTGGAAATAAAAGCCACACACTTCGGGAGGCTGCAATCAGCACGAAAGCAGATATAATCGTTTTGGAAGAAACTCTTTTCCCAGCCACGAAATCCTTCAGATTAGCTGGATATCAGCACTATGTTATGCCGTATGAGCAGGGGAGACAAAGAGGCTTAATGACCCTAGTCAGGAACACCATACCCAGCAAGAAAATAGACCCAGTTTCATGTGGGGATGGAGTAGAGGTATTAGCGGTGACAGTGGATATGGCTAATATTGAGCTCCTCATATACAACGTTTACAAGCCCCCTAGACGTAAACTAGAAGCAGAGGCGGCGCTTGCCTTGGCCACGCAGGAAAATGTAATTATTGCTGGGGATTTTAATGCTCATCATCGAGAGTTAGGTGCGACTGGGCCAGCCAATGCTGATGGGCGCCATTTAGCTGCAGCTCTGCGAGATGTACCTGAAATTACACTTCTCAACACTGGGGAACCCACTCACATTCTAGGAGGTTCCCTTGATCTTACATTAATCTCGACAGCACTCAAGCATAGGGCGAAGTGGGAAGTAGACCCGGTGGTCACCAGTGACCACTATGCTACTGTCACAACACTAAACATAGAACGACCTCCTACACCACCTGCACAACCTAGGTGGAATTTAAGAAAGGCCAATTGGAATATATACCAAGAAGAACTTGAAAATTGGTTTGCAACATACACGCCACCTGCGGATTTGAACATGCACGAGACCAATCTGCAGGAAGCCATTGCAGCTGCTGCAAACAAAGCTATTCCAATCATTATCACAGGAAACACAACACGGAAGAACTATTGGTTCTTTAGTAGTGAAGTTAAAGATCAGAACCACAGAGTCAACATCTTTAGAAAACATCTAAAAAGAAACCCCACACCAGAAGGAAGAACTCTGCTAAGAGCGGTGGTATCTGAAGCAAGACGCGTTTCTAGGGAAGTAAAGGAGGCAAGATGGTCTGAGTGGTGTCAAACTCTGAACGAACATAGTAGTCTTGGCAAGATATGGGGTCAGATTAAAACTATATCAGGTCGACCAGCCCGACCACAGGCATGTATTCAACCATTGCAGGAGGCTGAGAGACTTGCCCTCCAATTTGCAGAACGAACATCTTCACATCAGCTTCCTGCTGTGGTCCGCAGGCAGCAAGAACAATTAACACAAGAGAGGTTGACAGTCATTCATGCGAGTATAGCTATAAATGACGAATGTCACTGTCCTTTCACCACACAAGAACTAATCAGAGCCAAAACAGGTGGTAAGGACACTGCACCAGGTGCTGATACCATTACATACTCAATGATTGCACATGCAGGTCCTGCTGGTGAACAAGGAATATTGGACGTCATCAACGCATCTTGGCAGCAAGGCAAACTACCGACCTCTTGGAAGAAAGCAGACATCATTCCGATTCCTAAGCCGAAAGAACCTGGCAATTACAGACCCATTTCATTAACATCATGCATTAGTAAAACTGCAGAACGGATGGTCTTAAATAGGCTACTGTGGAAGACTGGAGACCTGCATAAACACGTATTTGGCTTCACTAGAGGCGTGGGTACTTCCAACTGCATAGCCACATTACTAGGAACAGTTAACTCAGGTCCAGCTATAGTGATCTTCCTTGACCTAGAAAAAGCATTCGAACTTGCGAGCCCGCAAGCAATTTTACACACCTTAGTTACAAAAGGTGTAAAGGGAAAATGCTAGCATGGATTCAAGATTACCTAAGTCACAGGTATGCCAGAGTAAAGTTGCAAGGACAAGTGTCGGACTA
>WNGS01102252.1:0-10001 GCA_020271785.1 Procambarus virginalis
TAATTCATACATTATTAACCAAATGATCTCATTAACAAATCTCTACACATTTCAACCACCTACCTTACTGCTAACATCAATCACAACAACTAATACACTCAACTCAGTCCCAAACACTTTCTATTATCCTTCCTCAACACTTCGCCGCCCTAATAAACTATCTCAAAAAATTACATTTAAATACCTAACTGCCAACCCTACACCCCCCCCCTCACAACACTTCCCACGGTTTAGCTCCCCCGGACCCCCCTCCCTGCCCCGGCCCCTCCCTTTCCACCCCCACCCCCTACAATGGAGGCCGCCGTACCCCTACCCCCCATACCACACCCTCCATCACCCCCCTCCCGACCCAACACAGAAAATGGCGGCCACAACGATATATTTACCAGCCAAACCCTTCGGTCCTTCGCCTATGTACTATTATTCTTGAAATAAACGACGAGTAAAAAAACAAACTGGATTTCCTTCCCTAGTAAAACATATACAGTATTTTACAGAACGAGGCCCAAAATAGCACATATAGATATTGGATATTGGTTTACCATTCACAAACTCATTTGAAAACACCACACTAATTATTAATTAATAATACTTTTAAAACACACACACACACACACACACATGTCAGTTAGCCTAAATTCTCAATATTTATTCATAAAACTGCCTCACGGGACTGCAACCTCATCAAACAAAGCTGTTAGGTATTTCTGTCAACAAAAATTAACAACTTCACATGTCAATCATTGCAACAGTTGATAAAAAGACACTAACTAACTAACCTGCTACGACTATAAATACAAGTGCCAAATTTGTTTCAGAAGGCAACTCCAGCGTGGCCTAGTCGGATAGAAACTGTTCTTAATCCGGATCGGATAGACCTGCGTTCGAGCCTGTCGGAACGGTTGCAAGTACAGGGCACAGATTTCTCTGTGTGTCCTCCTGTAGGAGCATCAGTTTCGATAGACTCTCTGGATAGCCGAAGATTGATTGACTGATCCTTGGAATGTGGGGAAGGGTTGAAGTCCGGGGGCCCACGGACGGATACCTGGATCCACTGACCTCGGGCAGGTCTTTCAATCCACCTGGATTTCAGGTGGGGAGAAGGGAGGCAATTTGGGTCGACACAAAGAGCTTCCTGGACCCAAAACCCAATGGATACACGGACACGGACACTCACACGGACACGCACACGGACACTCACTGACTCTGACACGAACCGAAGGTTCGTGTCAGATAATATGAAGGGAGGATAGGTTGGTTAGGTTAGGTTGCTTAAGTTGGTTGGTTAGGTTAGGTTGGTTAGGTTGGTTGGTTGGTTAGGTTGGTTAGTTAGGTTGGTTGGTTAGGTTAGGTTGGTTAGGTTAGGTTGGTTAGGTTAGGTTGGTTAGGTTAGGTTGGTTGGTTAGGTTGGTTAGGTTGGTTGGTTAGGTTGGTTAGGTTGGTTGGTTAGGTTGGTTAGTTAGGTTGGTCGGTTAGGTTAGGTTGCTTAGGTTGGTCGGTTAGGTTAGGTTGGTTAGGTTAGGTTGCTTAGCTTAAGCAGGTTTCAATCAATCTTTGGCTATCCAGAGAATCAATCGAAACTGTTGATAGGTTAGGTTGGTTGGTTAGGTTGGTTGGTTGGTTAGGTTGGTTGGTTAGGTTGGTTGGTTGGTTAGTTAGGTTAGGTTTTTAGGTTGGTTAGTTAGGTTAGGTTGCTTAGGTTGGTTGGTTAGGTTGGTTGGTTAGGTTAGGTTGCTTAGGTTGGTTGGTCGGTTAGGTTGGTTGGTTAGGTTAGGTTGCTTAGGTTGGTTGGTCGGTTAGGTTGGTTGGTTAGGTTAGGTTGCTTAGGTTGGTTGGTTAGGTTAGGTTGCTTAGGTTAGGTTGCTTAGGTTGGTTGGTTAGGTTAGGTTGCTTAGGTTAGGTTGCTTAGGTTGGTTGGTTAGAATCAGGTTAGGTTGGTTGGTTAGGTTGGTTGGTTAGGTTGGTTGGTTAGGATCAGGTTAGGTTGGTTGGTTAGGTTGGTTAGTTAGGTTGGTTGGTTAGGTTAGGTTGCTTAGGTTAGGTTGGTTAGGTTGGTTGGTTAGGTTGGTTGCTTAGGTTAGGTTGGTTAGATTGGTTGGTTAGGTTAGGTTGCTTAGGTTGGTTATTTAGGTTAGGTTGGTTGGTTAGTTTGGTTAGTTAGGTTGGTTAGTTAGGTTGGTTGGTTAGGTTAGGTTGGTTAGGTTAGGTTGCTTAGGTTGGTTGGTTAGGTTAGGTTGGTTGGTTAGGTTAGGTTGGTTGGTTAGGTTTGTGGATTAGGATAGGTTGGTGGATTAGGTTAGGTTGGTTGGTTAGGTTGGTTAGTTAGGTTGGTGGATTAGGTTAGGTTGGTGGATTAGGTTAGGTTGCTTAGGTTGGTTAGGTTGGTGGATTAGGTTAGGTTGCTTAGGTTGGTTAGGTTGGTGGATTAGGTTAGGTTGTTTAGGTTGTTAGGTTGTTGGTTATAATTAGAATTAGGTTATTATATATTAGATTATAGAATTTGAGGTTAGAATTTTAGGTTAGAACAAGCATAATTATGGTTTAATTTTCTGTTTAGTTCAATTTCAATATAGATAATATGTATGCTTAGTATGCTATGTATGTTAGTATGTTAGGCTTAGTATGCTATGCATGTTAGTTTGGGTAGGTTAGGTTATGTTGGTAAGATTAAGGTTGGTTATTTTGTGGTTGGTAATACTTTATTTTGTTTTATTTTATAATTTTTGTAATTTAATATTTAATTTAATATTAATTAATTTCATATAAAAAATAAACGTTTATAATACTTTTATTTTATGTAATAATTGGTTAGGTAATAGTATTACCTAACCTATATTAATACCTATATTATTAACTATATTATTAACCTATATTATTACATAACTAATTACCTATAGTAAAAATAGGTAGTAGTATTATTCCACGGACTGATATATATATATATATATATATATATATATATATATATATATATATATATATATATATATATATATATATATATATATATATATATATATATATATATATATATATATATATATATATATTTAGTTTAGGCTAGGTTAGCTTTAATTAGGTTAGGTTAGTTTAGGCTAGGAAATAGGCTAGGTTTGTAGTAATAGAAATAGATAAAAAATATAAAAAAATGAATAAAGTATAAATAAATTTTAAATTATATATAAACAATAAATAAAAAAAATAAAGAAAAAAAATAGCTGGAATTTTTGTTAACGTTTCTTATCACCGAATGCCTCTGTTCACCTAGCAGTAAATAGGTATCCAGGAGTTAGTAAGCTAGCTACTTGGGGCGTGGTGAGGGTTAGTTAGTTAGTCACTAGTTGGACCTTGTGGGGTGGTGGGTGTTGGAGACCACTATATAAGCCTAACATGTATAAAGTGCCTGTCTGCCTGTCCCCCGACTCAATAATGTTACATGTATTGACTAAATGAAGCCTAAGAGAGCATATGCAAGGCCTAAGATGAGTCATTTGTCAGCAGGAGCAGCAGCAGCAGCAACTTGTGCGAGATCAATGGCAGCGGCGGCGGCGGTATCCCAACATTTCTATTTTGGAGCAACAGTAGTAGTCCATTTGTTGTTGGTTGGTTTGACTAAATAGTTGCAATTAATACTGTCATTAATGGAGAATTGGCTGCTATGTGTGAGTATCCTCCGCCTGCCTGTCTGCCTGCCTGCCTGCCTGCCTGCCCGCCCGCCGCAGTTACCATTATCTTGACTCACTCACTAACATGTGATTAGTTACTACTTGTATACAATTGTAACGGCCTATTACCAATTACCTACCTACCACCTTGAGAACACTGCGTCTCGTCCCATACATCAGTCAGGTTAAGCACCGTTGACTTTGGTTAGTACTTGGATGGGTGACCTGCCTGGGAACACCAACTGCTGCTGCTGATGGTATTAATATTTGGGCAGTCTCCGTGGGTCAGTGTGTGTGTGTGTGTGTGTACAAGAATGTCGCACATGGAAATGTGTACATGCCATTTTAATAATAGTATACCATCCATGAAGAAAATGGCTAACTATGTGTCAGTCCATTGTCTCTCTCTGCCGGCCTACCTACCTACCTACCTACCTACCTAACTGCTTAAACTTGTCCACTCAATATGCTGTTGAATATCTATCTCCAGTGATCACTTACCCTTAATTCATACATTATTAACCAAATGATCTCATTAACAATCTGTGAAACTGAGGCAGGGGCGCCACTGTTGCACTACTTACTGGAATGTGAAGCTACTGAAGCCCTGCGCATCAAACTCAACATTAATCTAACGACAGCAGCTGCATTTGATGCACAGTCCACCGCGACTACAATGATTAGAAAAGCTGTTGAGGAATGGGACTCATTAGTGAGCATTCTGCATCTACATCCACCACCAAGATAACATTCTGCATCTACATCCACCACCAAGATAACATTCTGCATCTACATCCACCACCAAGATAACATTCTGCATCTACATCCACCACCAAGATAACATTCTGCATCTACATCCACCACCAAGATAATGTTAATAAAACAGGATTAAAACCAGTGCACTAAAACAGAAGCGATAAATAAGCAGGGAAAAAGGAGAAATCCCTCCTCCATTTTAAACTTAACCTTTTTCTTGTGATATTTGGGTCTATCATGTATAACCAAACTCAATTACGGGCTCACTATAGCCCGTGCT
The DNA here is from genome assembly GCA_020271785.1 of Procambarus virginalis. Classification (NCBI taxonomy): domain Eukaryota; kingdom Metazoa; phylum Arthropoda; class Malacostraca; order Decapoda; family Cambaridae; genus Procambarus; species Procambarus virginalis. The sequence continues at coordinate 4,702 of WNGS01102252.1, forward strand.
ACATGGATACTTCGTCCTGAGTAGCTAAATATGAAACAACAACAACATTCTCACCGGCGCCCGGGATCGAACCAGAGACCACAGGATAACAGTCCAGCGTGCTGTCCGCTCGGCCGACCGGCTCCCCATAATAATAGAGCCCCACATAATAATAATGATCATTAATACAATTACTACAATTAAGTGTAGGTCGCCTGCGTACTGGGGTGTGCGCAAATATAGACAGGTGCACATTAGTCTACAACGGTATTTATCAAAGAATTTAAATCTGCAACGTTCCTTCCAAACAAAAGTGCGGCATGCACTTCTGGAGGACAGACACATGAATACAGTCATGTTACATCAACAGCTCTGAGTCTGGGTATTGATGGGGTTGTTCCTCACAAAACTGCGATGATTTGAGCTGATGGTTGCTCAGAATCTGAAGTTTTCCAGAGAACAAACCCGTGTGCTGCCTGCTGTACCAGTGGCGAGTCTCATGGCTGGTGATCGGCTCAACCTAATAATGTAGGTCATTATGAGCTTTCATCATAGCCTATAGTTCTTAGTTACGACTACCTTTCACTTGACGCTTCACTGCTCGTAATGTTTATAATATCTTCGTTCAATTCCTAATGGATAGACTTAGTTATTATGTAATAATTTTATTAGCGTCTTGGCCTTCACAGACACCTAACACGTTGGATCCCTCACAATTAAAGATTCAAGAACACACACTCCCGGTGGGGACACACACATGCAGCCAGAGTCATCTCTGCTGTCAAAACTGTATTGATCCAAACATTCAGATCTGATAGGAAAGAACTTACTGACTCTCAACGACCTGAAAGTACTAGTATAAAAAGCTATGATTTGTTCAGATCTGAAACCTACATCTATGGGTAGCACAAAACGTCCACTAGACTGTGCGACACAGTGGTTGCAAGGATCAGGTTGGGTTACCGTTACCTGTGGCAGGTGGCTGCAGGTGACGGATCTCCCAATCCTGAGCACTCCAGTTGCAAACTCTGTGAGCAGGAACTACGGCACGATCTCCCGCACTACATCACTGAATGCCCAGTTATTAGACCTTTCAGACCAGTTGGCATGAGGTACCTGGAGCTTTGCAATTACTTTATTCACTCTCGTATTCTTGAAGATATCCTCACAATGTACCCAAAATTTGCCAGTGCAGGCTACTAAACATATGGCCCTGTATGACTAACCATCCTGCGAGATGGGGACCTTTATTACCACTGCTATCTTATTCAATCTTGTGTTGATGATATCCTCAAAATGCATCCGGAATCTGCCAGTGCAGACTGCTTATCACATGCCTCTGTATGACTAACCATCCTGTGTGATGGGGATTTTCTAGCATCAACTAGTTAGCTCTTTTGACACACTGTACTCCACTTCATATAGTCTAGGGTAGCTGCACTAATGCAGATGTACCTAAGGAATTAATAAAAAAAAAAGAGCGTAACAGCAGCTGTGGAAATCTTTCCACGCATCACTGGATGCTGCGAACCCAGAATGTTTTGTCTGAGAACATTTAATACAACAACATTACGTTCAACCGATGCTATGCAGGGATCGTCCACAAGAGTAGCGAGGGCAGCCAAGTACCATATTCTTACACATGTCCCCGACTGTGTGTACCACCAACAATCTCTAGCAGCTTCAAGCATCAGTACTACAGGTACAAACGTTACCATCATCCTCCTCCTGGTGGTTCCTGAACCTCGGGCAGCTGTAAGTGCTTGACCGCAGTGGCCACCCATCTGTGGTCACAGCCACCATCTTGTGTAAATATGGACACCTGGATGTGGATTTGATTTTTCAGAATTTGCTATTTGTCTGTTTAATTGTTTTCACTGACTAGTCCATGCCTCAGTCCCCATCAATTTGCCTGTCGGTGCCTGAACAGGTGAAGGCCGAGTCTTGGAGACGAAGATTACCTGACCCATCCCTGGAGTGTCCTACACTGGACCAGTTGTCCTCACGAGAGTCCGTAAGTATAGCACAAACATCTATTATTTAACAACGCACATTTTAGCATTGTAGAGATTATTAAATGTTTTTTGTTATGAATAGTTGGTATCAGTATCTTGACTGGAACTTTGAAAACCTTTTAAATTTGGGCAAGAGAGTCCATATTAGTGAGGCAAGTCAAAGTATTATGAAAAGGTTTCCCTCGAGAGGGTTGAGTACCCATCCAGTTGGATTGATATGTACCTCTCTGTGAATCAGTGAGCAATCACTCTAACGTGATGTATCAACGAGAAAATGAGTTGGAGCCGTTTTGAGGATTCGAACCTGTGTACTGAGCATTCCCTGGCACATGCCCCAGACAACCCGGCCACTACATGGTAAAAGGATTGTAACATGAGATTCTACTGGACCCCCGAGGGTTCCTAAGGCTTTCTCTGCAGCCTAGAGGTTTCAGTAGTACCCAAGGTTGCAATCCTTTAACCATGTCATGGCCTGGTTGTCTGGGGCGAGTGCATGTGATTTATTTGTCTAACTTGAAAATTTTTATTGCGCGAGTTCAAACACGCATTTCAATGTTAATCCTCAAATTCTAGTGTTCGTTTCTTCATCAGAATAGTATATAACACTGATTTACACTATTATCCTCAATACTCTATCAACGTTTGTAAAAAAAAAAAACTTCTGAATAATCCATTTCTTTAACGTTATTAGAATATGCATCATAATACATGATACAGTTAATACATGATACAGTCACACAGTTAAGTTAGGTTGGGTTCGGTCGTTAATGTACGATTTATAACGATTGTTAAACAACTGGAGCTCCATCTAAGAGTGGAGGAGCTGATAGATAACGGCAAGAACAGTTAGACAAATGGTGGATTCACAGGACGATGGATTGCTAGTTTTTTTTTTTTTTTTTTTTTTTTTTTTATTTTTACATGCAAAACATGCAATTTAAATACAATAAAAAACAATATACACAGCACAAAACACATAGAACAAAGGGAAAACAAAACCCATCAGCCAGAAGGGCTGACAGCACAGCATAACAAACTCAAAGGTGTATGGAAAATACAGGCCGAATGGTAAACACGTGCAGCACAAAAACATAAACAAAACATTACAATGATAAACGGGACACAACAACAAAACAAACACCGGCCTGAAGGACCGAGACCCAAAATACTCAAAACACAAATTAAGCAGAGAAGAACAATAAATTATAAACATAATAAATGAAGAACAGAGAGCGAACATCATAGCCAGAAGGGCACATAAGACAACAAATGACAGAAACATAAATCATGAAAAGGCATATCAAAAAGAGCACACATATAACACTGAAAACAAACATAAATCAGGGAAAGGCAGAGCTTAATAACTGGGACATTAAGAAAACATCGGCCGGAAGGGCACACAATATACATCACATAACAACCCTCACATAACAGACTAAAATCCAAAACACACCCGACATCCACATCGCATTATCAGGACTGCGCATACTTTTCCGGCCACTCTGCAGCCGGAAAAAGAGCGCAATACGCCTCCCATATCGCCATAATATCCTCCGAAATAGGGTGACGAAGGGTCGTCCGAGGATCGGGCATCGAAATCGGCACACCCGACATAAATATCCTATATGCTGGAACCCAGACAGTCGCGGGACGCCACTGAACAGGCTCCACCCGGTCAGTATAGGTAAATTTTACAGGGTTGGACGTCGCATTATACGGCTTGCCGTTGGCTAATATGAACGGGACAGGCTCCTCCTGCTTGGCGCAAACGACGGGCAGCGCACTCGTACCCGCGGCAGCCTCACAGGGCTGCGCAGCAACCACCGGACGGGACACTCGTGGGGGCTCCTCACCCCGAACATCCTTCCTCAGAACCAACACGAGGTCCCGACTTGCACCAGCACCCTCTTCACCAACAACTGGAGGTGCAACCACCCCCCACTGCGGGGAACTGCCGACAGAAGCCACAGGAGGCGAATCATATACACAGCCCTCGGCATCAGCAGATATATGGACGTCAGCGTCCACTACCTCAAGTCCTGAGAACCCATCAGCGCCAGAATCCACCTCATCAGCCCATGCAGTAGACGAACGCCTGGATCTCTTGGTCACCGGGCGCACATCTTCGGAACCGGAAGCGGACCCAGACCCACGGGCATCACAAGCCGCGCGTACTCGTCTCACGACTGCAGCAGCTTCCACCGCAGGGGAACCGGACCACACACAACCGGGGACCCCACAGCCACTTCAGCATCCGGGACCCGAGTCGAGGAGACAGGGCCAGGCGCAGCATCGGAAGACAGGGGAGCATGCGCTGAGGAGGGCGCAATACAACGGGCCACTGGAGCAGCAGGGACAGGCACACTAACAGGATCAGGGGAATCCACCGATCTCATCGCAACAGCCGGAGGAGGGCCGGCGACATCCGGGGAAACGTCAGGGGACGCCGGGGGAGCCGCATCAACGAGCCGGGCGGGCTCCGCATCCCCGAAGTCCTCGTCCAGGGGAAGCGGAGGGAAATCCTCTTCCGAAAGAGGTTGACAGGTGCAACCGGATCCGCCTCGCACCCTGCAGCCTGATGCCCAACAAGCCACACCGGAAACAGGTCCGAGGCTGCCGGGCATAGTACACCCGGATGTAGCATCCCAGAAGCCGGACCGAAGATGGAATGTCCGACCGCAGACGCATGCCCAAGGTGCGAATATTCGTCCGCCTCCCGGCGTACTTCCCGGAGGATAACGTGTTTACCCTCACACTGACGACGGCCCAAATCGCTGGAAATAACGCCGCAGAAGCTCTTCGGGAAACTCCAGGGGCGCCCCATGCACGCTGACATAGGTCAGCGCACCACTCCGGTCTGATATGGCGACTGAGCCGGTACCTCCCGGCAATGACAGCGAGCGCCCCTCGTAACGACTGAGGAAGGCACGATACACCTCCTCCGTCGCCAGCTTGATGACAACGCGACGCGCAGTCACCAGCTCAATCCCGTCAACATCTAGCACCGGGATATGCAGCAAGTCGCACAGCACCTCCGCTACCTCTGGATACCCAGCACGGCCAGAGAATTCCAGTCCTACTGAGTTCACACGCTTAACTGCCGGTAGGGGACCACCATGGTGAACCCAACACCTGCCACGTCTGCACACACGCCAGGCAGGCAACAAACACTGGGGGGTGGGGGGGGCAGCTACGCCCCGCCACCTGGCGATCAAACGGCTGACTACCCTAGCAGTCACGGAGGGACACGTCCGCACTCCACGGCTGCTCAGGGTCAACCTTGGATTGCTAGTTGGTGAATGGTGC
>WNGS01102255.1:13223-24815 GCA_020271785.1 Procambarus virginalis
GTGCAGCCTGCACGTGACTGTAGGTGCAGCCTGCATGTGACTGTAGGTGCAGCCTGCATGTGACTGTAGGTGCAGCCTGCACGTGACTGTAGGTGCAGCCTGCATGTGACTGTGGGTGCAGCCTGCACGTGACTGTAGGTGCAGCCTGCATGTGACTGTAGGTGCAGCCTGCATGTGACTGTAGGTGCAGCCTGCACGTGACTGTAGTGCAGCCTCATGTGACTGTAGGTGCAGCCTGCACGTGACTGTAGGTGCAGCCTGCATGTGACTGTGGGTGCAGCCTGCACGTGACTGTAGGTGCTGCCTGCACGTGACTGTAGGTGCAGCCTGCATGTGACTGTAGTGTGCAGCCTGCATGTGACTGTAGGTGCAGCCTGCATGTGACTGTAGGTGCAACCTGCATGTGACTGTAGGTGCAGCCTGCACGTGACTGTAGGTGCAGCCTGCACGTGACTGTAGGTGCAGCCTGCACGTGACTGTAGGTGCAGCCTGCACGTGACTGTAGGTGCAGCCTGCATGTGACTGTAGTGCAGCCTGCATGTGACTGTAGGTGCAGCCTGCATGTGACTGTGTGCAGCCTGCATGTGACTGTAGGTGCAGCCTGCATGTGACTGTAGTGCAGCCTGCATGTGACTGTAGGTGCAGCCTGCACGTGACTGTAGGTGCAGCCTGCATGTGACTGTAGTGCAGCTGCACGTGACTGTAGGTGCAGCCTGCACGTGACTGTAGGTGCAGCCTGCATGTGACTGTAGGTGCAGCCTGCACGTGACTGTAGTGCAGCCTGCACGTGACTGTAGGTGCAGCCTGCATGTGACTGTAGGTGCAGCCTGCATGTGACTGTAGGTGCAGCCTGCATGTGACTGTAGGTGCAGCCTGCATGTGACTGTAGGTGCAGCCTGCATGTGACTGTAGGTGCAGCCTGCACGTGACTGTAGGTGCAGCCTGCATGTGACTGTAGGTGCAGCCTGCACGTGACTGTAGGTGCACCTGCATGTGACTGTAGGTGCAGCCTGCATGTGACGTAGGTGCAGCCTGCACGTGACTGTAGTGCAGCCTGCATGTGACTGTAGGTGCAGCCTGCACGTGACTGTAGGTGCAGCCTGCACGTGACGTGTAGGTGCAGCCTGCATGTGACTGTAGGTGCAGCCTGCACGTGACTGTAGGTGCAGCCTGCACGTGACTGTAGGTGCAGCCTGCATGTGACTGTAGGTGCAGCCTGCACGTGACTGTAGGTGCAGCCTGCATGTGACTGTAGGTGCAGCCTGCATGTGACTGTAGGTGCAGCCTGCATGTGACTGTAGGTGCAGCCTGCATGTGACTGTAGGTGCAGCCTGCACGTGACTGTAGGTGCAGCCTGCACGTGACTGTAGGTGCAGCCTGCATGTGACTGTAGGTGCAGCCTGCATGTGACTGTAGGTGCAGCCTGCATGTGACTGTAGGCAGCCTGCATGTGACTGTAGTGCAGCCTGCACGTGACTGTAGTGTAGCCTGCATGTGACTGTAGGTGCAGCCTGCATGTGACTGTAGGTGCTGCCTGCATGTGACTGTAGGTGCAGCCTGCACGTGACTGTAGGTGCAGCCTGCACGTGACTGTAGGTGCAGCCTGCAGTGACTGTAGGTGCAGCCTGCATTGACTGTAGGTGCAGCCTGCACGTGACTGTAGGTGCAGCCTGCACGTGACTGTAGGTGCAGCCTGCACGTGACTGTAGGTGCAGCCTGCACGTGACTGTAGGTGCAGCCTGCATGTGACTGTAGGTGCACCTGCATGTGACTGTAGGTGCAGCCTGCATGTGACTGTAGGTGCAGCCTGCACGTGACTGTAGGTGCAGCCTGCACGTGACTGTAGGTGCAGCCTGCACGTGACTGTAGGTGCAGCCTGCATGTGACTGTAGGTGCAGCCTGCATGTGACTGTAGGTGCAGCCTGCACGTGACTGTAGGTGCAGCCTGCACGTGACTGTAGGTGCAGCCTGCACGTGACTGTAGGTGCAGCCTGCATGTGACTGTAGGTGCAGCCTGCACGTGACTGTAGGTGTAGCCTGCACGTGACTGTAGGTGCAGCCTGCACGTGACTGTAGGTGCAGCCTGCACGTGACTGTAGGTGTAGCCTGCACGTGACTGTAGGTGCAGCCTGCACGTGACTGTAGGTGCAGCCTGCACGTGACTGTAGGTGCAGCCTGCACGTGACTGTAGGTGTAGCCTGCACGTGACTGTAGGTGCAGCCTGCACGTGACTGTAGGTGCAGCCTGCACGTGACTGTAGGTGCAGCCTGCACGTGACTGTAGGTGCAGCCTGCACGTGACTGTAGGTGTAGCCTGCACGTGACTGTAGGTGCAGCCTGCACGTGACTGTAGGTGCAGCCTGCACGTGACTGTAGGTGCAGCCTGCACGTGACTTTAGGTGCAGCCTGCACGTGACTGTAGGTGCAGCCTGCACGTGACTGTAGGTGCAGCCTGCACGTGACTGTAGGTGTAGCCTGCACGTGATTGTAGGTGCAGCCTGCACGTGACTGTAGGTGCAGCCTGCACGTGACTGTAGGTGTAGCCTGCACGTGAGTGTAGGTGCAGCCTGCACGTGACTGTAGGTGCAGCCTGCACGTGACTGTAGGTGCAGCCTGCACGTGACTGTAGGTGCAGCCTGCACGTGACTGTAGGTGCAGCCTGCACATGACTGTAGGTGCAGCCTGCACGTGACTGTAGGTGCAGCCTGCACGTGACTGTAGGTGCAGCCTGCACGTGACTGTAGGTGCAGCCTGCACGTGACTGTAGGTGCAGCTGCACGTGACTGTGGGTGCAGCCTGCACGTGACTGTAGGTGTACCCTGCACGTGACTGTGGGTGCAGCCTGCACGTGACTGTAGGTGCACCCTGCACGTGACAATAAAGCTGCCGCCCAGTTGGGTGGGTGTGCATCAAGACTAGTAACTGTGTGACTCACCATAGCTGTAAAGTGCCTTGTATAGTGACTGTCGTGAGCCTCTGGACCGTCAAAAAGCCTTTAACACTACCGCGCAAGAGATTATTAAACAGACGTAATTATTATGTGAGGAGCACTAACATGGGTAAGGAAATACCTAACAGACAGGAGTCTGAGAATCGCAGTGCGGGGCGAGAAGTCGGGCTGGTGTAGGGATAACCGGACTACCACAAGGCGTGTTGATGGACCTCGTACCATTTCTCATATCCGTTAATAATATATTTACAGGAGTTGAGTCTATGTGTCGATGTTTGCAGAAATGCAAAATTAGTGAGAATAATTCGAAGATTGTATAATTCTCCAAGATGGCATAGACAAGGTACAGAGTTAGTACCGAGAAATGGCTTTTGGATTTTAACACCAGCAAGTGTAAGGTGACAGAAATGGGAAGAGGTGACAGGAGACCAAGAGAACTGTATGCAATGAAGGGTAACTACCTGCCTGTAACAATGAGAGCAAGATACCTGGGAGCGGACATGATACCAAACCCAACTCCAGACTAACAAACAAACAACATAACGTCAGCAGCATACTCTCAAATGTCAGAACATCATTCAGAATGATGTTCTGAATGATACTGAGTCAGAACACTTTAACAAGTGTTTAGGTCGCTGTATACCGGCAAGGTGAGATCACTCTGAGTAAGCCGCACCATCCTGGAGCCCCATCTAAATAAAATACATAAGATAATTCTGAAAGGTTCAGAAGTTTGCAACGAGGCTCGTCCAAGAACTACGAAGGATGGGGGGGTATGAAGAGAGACCGAAAAAACGAGACCAGACGTCGCTACAAAAGAGGAAGAGGAGAGACATGATACAGTCGAAAAATGCTTAGAGGGGGAAAAAAAGAGGAACTGTTTGCAATGAACACCAATGGAATAAGAGGCCACAGGTGCACGATTGAGACTTAGGTAAGTCACAGTGGTTGAAAATATTATTTTAGTGAGAGTAATGAGAGAATGGAACGAACAATAGTTGTAAAAGAAAACTACATTAATAAATTTACAAGATGTTATATGAATAGAGCGGCCCTAACAGCTGAGTGGACAGCGATTCGGATTCGTAATCCTGAGGTTTCTGGTTCGATATTAAGTGGAGGCGGAAACAAATAGACAGAGTTTCTTTCACCCTGATTCACCTGTTCAGCTAACAGTAAATAGGTACCTGGGAGTTAGACAGCTGCTACGAACTGCTTCCTGCGGATGTGTAACAAAAAGGAGGCCTGGTCGAGGACCGGGCCGCGGGGACGTTAAGCCCCGAAATCATAGAGTCCAGTAGAGAAGTCACTTCATTAGACAACCACCGACTAGAAATGCGGGATCCAACAGCTAAAGCTCAATCCCGCAGTACACACACAACTAAACTGGGACAACCTGTTTGACCTGAGTTTTGTCTCGCTCACCGCCTCGCCTGACGGCAATTTGAGACACTGAGAACAATTTCACATACCATGTGTCATCCCACCTACCATGTGTGTGACCACCACCTATCATGTGTGTGACCACCACCTATCATGTGTGTGACCACCACCTACCATGTGTGTGACCACCACCTACCATGTGTGTGACCATCACCTATCATGTGTGTGACCACCACCTACCATGTGTGTGTGTGACCACCACCTACCATGTGTGTGTGTGACCACCACCTACCATGTGTGTGTGTGACCACCACCTACCATGTGTGTGACCACCACCTATCATGTGTGTGTGTGACCACCACCTACCATGTGTGTGACCATCACCTATCATGTGTGTGACCACCACCTACCATGTGTGTGACCACCACCTACCATGTGTGTGACCACCACCTACCATGTGTGTGACCACCACCTACCATGTGTGTGACCACCACCTACCATGTGTGTGACCACCACCTACCATGTGTGTGACCACCACCTACCATGTGTGTGACCACCACCTACCATGTGTGTGACCATCACCTATCATGTGTGTGACCACCACCTACCATGTGTGTGACCACCACCTATCATGTGTGTGACCACCACCTACCATGTGTGTGACCACCACCTACCATGTGTGTGACCACCACCTACCATGTGTGTGACCACCACCTACCATGTGTGTGACCATCACCTATCATGTGTGTGACCACCACCTACCATGTGTGTGACCACCACCTACCATGTGTGTGACCACCACCTACCATGTGTGTGTGACCACCACCTACCATGTGTGTGACCATCACCTATCATGTGTGTGACCACCACCTACCATGTGTGTGTGTGACCACCACCTACCATGTGTGTGTGTGACCACCACCTACCATGTGTGTGACCACCACCTACCATGTGTGTGACCACCACCTACCATGTGTGTGTGTGACCACCACCTACCATGTGTGTGACCACCACCTACCATGTGTGTGACCACCACCTACCATGTGTGTGACCATCACCTATCATGTGTGTGACCACCACCTACCATGTGTGTGACCACCACCTACCATGTGTGTGACCATCACCTATCATGTGTGTGACCACCACCTACCATGTGTGTGACCACCACCTATCATGTGTGTGTGTGACCACCACCTATCATGTGTGTGTGACCACCACCTACCATGTGTGTGTGTGACCACCACCTACCATGTGTGTGTGTGACCACCACCTACCATGTGTGTGACCACCACCTACCATGTGTGTGACCACCACCTACCATGTGTGTGACCACCACCTACCATGTGTGTGACCACCACCTACCATGTGTGTGACCACCACCTATCATGTGTGTGTGTGACCACCACCTACCATGTGTGTGACCACCACCTACCATGTGTGTGTGTGACCACCACCTACCATGTGTGTGTGTGACCACCACCTACCATGTGTGTGTGTGACCACCACCTACCATGTGTGTGTGTGACCACCACCTACCATGTGTGTGTGTGACCACCACCTACCATGTGTGTGTGTGACCACCACCTACCATGTGTGTGTGACCACCACCTACCATGTGTGTGACCACCACCTACCATGTGTGTGACCACCACCTACCATGTGTGTGACCACCACCTACCATGTGTGTGTGTGACCACCACCTACCATGTGTGTGTGTGACCACCACCTACCATGTGTGTGTGTGACCACCACCTACCATGTGTGTGTGTGACCACCACCTACCATGTGTGTGACCACCACCTACCATGTGTGTGTGACCCCATAAAGGCATGTAGCATATTCACTATAATTTCCGTTGTCTGCGACAGGGAGGTGACACTCAGGCTTACCATAGTCCCCCACGAGGCCAGCCTCTGACCTTCCCCAAGATGCAACCCTTAACAGTTACCTAACTCCCGGCTACCTATTGTAGTGCCAGGTACACAGAGGCATCAGGTGTTCTCCCATCTGGACCCCCTTATAACCACCCCCTCGTTGGTGGAACACTAAAAACCACGTTCTCACCCGTGGACCCCAAGGGCCACGTTCTCACCTGTGGACCCCAAGGGCCACGTTCTCACCCGTGGACCCCAAGGGCCACGTTCTCACCCGTGGACCCCAAGGGCCACGTTCTCACCCGTGGACCCCAAGGGCCACGTTCTCACCCGTGGACCCCAAGGGCCACGTTCTCACCCGTGGACCCCAAGGGCCACGTTCTCACCCGTGGACCCCAAGGGCCACGTTCTCACCCGTGGACCCCAAGGGCCACGTTCTCACCCGTGGACCCCAAGGGCCACGTTCTCACCCGTGGACCCCAAGGACCAAAGCAAACAGCAGCCATTGGTGCGACAAATACAGTCATTCGTGTCACAAGCGGGGCATTGTTATTCACAGTCAAAACTGCATGTAAATGATAAGAGGAGACAGTTTAACGCATTAATGATACTTTGTTGTTTTGTTCGTCCCACGGGCCCTCTGGAACACTTCCGTGGACCCCATGGCCCCTGTTCCCCGCTGAACCTTAGGGTGTAAGGTTCCCCCCAAATACTGACCTGCCCCAGGATGCAACCTGTTAAATTACCTAACTCCGGGTAATTATTTTGCTACTAGGTTAAGAAAAGAGGCATCGGGTGAAAGGGAACGTGGTTAACCATTTCTGACCTTGTGAGTCGAGGACGTAGACCACTGTGCTGCAGGACTGGTATAGTCAAAAATGACCCAGGATTTATCAAGCATTTACCCAACCACTTACGGAACCTGTACATCTTTCAACGGTCAGGGCATCTTTGTTTACATTTATTAAACAATTTACGAGCTCGGAAACTATATAAGCCAAGGTTATTATTGTCAGAAACAACCTCCAAGCGCTTAATTCTGAGTTCGTAAATTGTTGAATAAATGTAAACAGAGGAGAGAGAGATGTACAGGCTTCGTCGCTGATCTCTTATATCTCTGATGAATCGTGGTCAGCCGATACACCACTGTCGAGGCTGTTCTGGCAGTCACCCATTCAGCTGCTGGTCCTACCCAACCAATACGAGACCAGCTCGACGTGCAGTTGTTCTTGTTGTTGTTTAAGATTCGCTGCCTGAAACAAAAAGTTCCAAGTAGCACGGGCTATGGTGAGCCCGTAGGTACTTACGACGTGCAGGATGGGACCGACTCCCGCAACCAAGCACCACCTTCCACGACCTCTGGTACTGCAGCACCACGACGACCTGGGACGACCCGGGACGACCTGCCCTGACCACAGGGACCCACTACGACCCGGGACGACCTGCTCTGACCCAAGACAACGTAGCGTGGCTCTAAGCGACCTAGACTCCTAAGACCTGCACGACCCATAGAGATCTGTAGTGCTCATTCCAACTGGTTGCGATGATGAACAGTTGACACTTATCCCTCCGGCCTATCCCGAGTGCTTCTCCTCATATCCCTTGCTAGTTCTACACGGTGGTAATGACTTAGTCCTTACCCGCTGATCAATACCCTACCCACCCCCTTAATACCTGGCCGCCATATGACCCTGAATAACCCGGGACTGCCTATAGTAAGTCTCTGGTAACCTGCAGGGCCCCGGGATGGACCTGGAACGACTCTGAAAGGACCTGGAATGAAGCAGGAAGGACCTGGAAGGACCCAGGATAGATCTCAAGAGGACCCAGGATGAACCTGGAACGACCCGGGATGGAAAAGAAGGATCAAGTATGGAACTGCAAGAACCCGGGATGAACTTAGAAGGACCCCCCCCCCCTGAAGGAGAGACCTTCAGGGACCCGGGGTGGACCTGGAAGTCTCTGGGAGGACCCGGGGTGGACCTGGAAGTCTCGGGGGGACCCGGGGTGGTCCTGGAAGTCTCTGGGAGGACCCGGGGTGGACCTGGAAGTCTCGGGGGGACCCGGGGTGGACCTGGAAGGCTCGGGGGGACCCGGGGTGGACCTGGAAGTCTCTGGGAGGACCCGGGGTGGACCTGGAAGGCTCTGGGAGGACCGGGGTGGACCTGGAAGTCTCTGGGAGGACCGGGGTGGACCTGGAAGTCTCGGGGGGACCCGGGGTGGACCTGGAAGGCTCGGGGGGACCCGGGGTGGACCTGGAAGTCTCTGGGAGGACCCGGGTGGACCTGGAAGTCTCTGGGAGGACCCGGGGTGGACCTGGAAGTCTCTGGGAGGACCCGGGGTGGACCTGGAAGGCTCGGGGGGACCCGGAGTGGACCTGGAAGTCTCTGGGAGGACCCGGGGTGGACCTGGAAGGCTCGAGGGGACCCGGGGTGGACCTGGAAGTCTCGGGGGGACCCGGGGTGGACCTGGAAGGCTCGGGGGGACCCGGGGTGGACCTGGAAGTCTCTGGGAGGACCCGGAGTGGACCTGGAAGTCTCTGGGAGGACCCGGAGTGGACCTGGAAGGCTCGGGGAGGACCCGGGGTGGACCTGGAAGTCTCTGGGAGGACCCGGAGTGGACCTGGAAGTCTCTGGGAGGACCCGGAGTGGACCTGGAAGGCTCGGGGGGACCCGGGGTGGACCTGGAAGGCTCGGGGAGGACCCGGGGTGGACCTGGAAGGCTCTGGGAGGACCCGGGGTGGTCCTGGAAGTCTCGGGGGGACCCGGGGTGGACCTGGAAGTCTCTGGGAGGACCCGGGGTGGACCTGGAAGGCTCGGGGAGGACCCGGAGTGGACCTGGAAGGCTCGGGGAGGACCCGGGGTGGACCTGGAAGGCTCGGGGAGGACCCGGGGTGGACCTGGAAGGCTCGGGGGGACCCGGGGTGGACCTGGAAGGCTCGGGGAGGACCCGGGGTGGACCTGGAAGGCTCTGGGAGGACCCGGGGTGGTCCTGGAAGGCTCGGGGAGGACCCGGGGTGGTCCTGGAAGGCTCTGGGAGGACCCGGGGTGGACCTGGAAGGCTCGGGGGGACCCGGGGTGGACCTGGAAGGCTCGGGGGAACCTACCTGGCATGGGCTCGTCGTCGTCATCGTCGTCAGTGATGACGGACTCCTCGGACTCTGAGGGCGGCGGCGGCTGCTTGCTGCGGTCCTCGTGCATGCGGTGGAAGTACTCGGAGGCGTAGGCCAGGAGGTCCGGGGGGCGCTCCACCAGCACCGCCACCGTGAACTCTATGAGGAGCTCCTGCAGGCCGGGGGGCACCTCGTACCCACCCGCGCCCCCGCCGCGCCCCGCCATGCCCGACACCACCGACCACACGATCTTGACGGCACTCGCGGGCCCCTCAGACCCGACTACCCCTCAGGCGACACAACCCCCGCCCTCCCCCGCCCCCGTCTTGATGCACTCGCCGCCCACGACCCCGCCTCGCCGCCCACAGGTCCCGCCTCACCTGTGGCCGCCCGCCCCCCCTTTCAACTGTCACTGGGCGCCGCCGCCTCCTACAGCGCACAGACGGCACCTAACTGAGAGTACAGGTCACACGGTAAGAGTGCAGGTAGCGGCGCACCACTGTGGCGTGAGGTGGTAGCGTGGTTAGGGTGATGGGTGGGCCGGAGGAGGCGAGGGGCGGCACGAGGTGTTCACTGGTGCCTCTCACACTGACCCGCTCGCAGCGCCGCCATCACCACACCTGCCCTCCCACACCCGCCCTCCGCTACACCAACTAGTTCCTCCACCTTCCCGTCCCCTCACCCCGTCCTCCCAAACCATCTCATTCCACTCTGTCATCTCTCATTGGTCATCTGGAGTCTCGATGGTCATAATGGTGATCGGGGGGAAATGATATTTAGGTGTGTAGATTGCGTGGTTGCCAAGGAGACGGCATCAGCGTTGCCAGTTAGCGCGCGCGTGACTCCCTCGCCGCCATCTTGTATTGATTGTGGGAACCACTCGCTTGTTGGCGGCCGCCTGGCTGAGGTGTGTCTCCCGAACACTTCATCTGTTTATCATCGATCTACCTTGCGTAAAGCACCTGCATGAGCAGTCACCTGTGAGATGACACTCTCTTGTGTTTTCTTTCATGGCCTCATTTCCCGGAGGGGGGGGGGGGGGGTGGTCACCTAGCTGGAGAAAAGGAAGGGAAGGTGAATTTTGCATTATTGGTGATGTTGCCGCCCCACCTGGCCGGAGGCGCACCTGTGGCACTCCTCACCTTGCTGGCTCCCTGCCGCGGCTACACATCCCGGTCTCCAGCCTGGCCCTGTCTTCCACCTGGCAGGCTGCTCCACACCTCCTGTCTGGGAGGTGTCGCAGCACGCAGTTTCCGCTCCCATTCTCACATTCTCCTCCGTCGATAGCATCTCCTGTCGATGGTGGAGCAGATATCAGGGCTCATGGTGACCCCAGTCACCCTCCCAGTACCCGACGCCTCGCTGAGGCAATTCAGCTCCCACTGTAATGATGACATATTCTCATTCCCTTGTACCATGTAAGTATTGCCAACGGTATCAATGTATTTTACGAATATCTTACAGACCCGCCATCACATTAGGCTTCTGATCTTTAACTATGGATTCCAGGAAGTCGTCGCCACTTTTGGAGTCCGTTGGTGGCCTAACTGCAAAATATTACATCCTGGTCTGGTCGACGTATTCAACATCGGTCACCCAGGGTAAGCGGGCATTAAAACCACCTGAAATTATTCAGTTTCGAAAATGCACAAATACAAGAGACCTGTAGCACAGTGGGCTACGTCGGGTACCTTTCAATTCACTTGATGCCTCTGTTCACGTAACCCTAAGTACAGGCTTCCTGTCCCCGACAACGGGAATTAAGTGTCTTTAGAATATGAAGTGAATTAGACTTATTGATATGCCCCCCACCCCCACAACCCCGCTAACAGGAAGGCTGTCCGCGCGGTACCATACAAGTTAATGGTTAGACCAAATTAAATGTTTTCAGTCAAACGAAATAAATTACTTTGAGTATAAAACATGTCTGGAACAACTTGCCAGAAAAGTAATTGAGGGAAACATCATAATTATATACACTAACAAAATGGACAGATTTTGTCCAGACGTGTGAACCACCATGTTGACGTGGTCGTCCAGATGTGTGAACCACCATGTTGACGTGGTCGTCCAGATGTGTGAACCACCATGTTGACGTGGTCGTCCAGATGTGTGAACCACCATGTTGACGTGGTCGTCCAGATGTGTGAACCACCATGCTGACGTGGTCGTCCAGATGTGTGAACCACCATGTTGACGTGGTCGTCCAGATGTGTGAACCACCATGTTGATGTGGTCGTCGTCCCGCGGCGATGGCATTAGAGTCGTGCTCTC
>WNGS01102264.1:0-5000 GCA_020271785.1 Procambarus virginalis
AATTTACTAAAGCCCTACATGGGGTTCCTCCCCCTGTGTTAACCAATTTCACCTCATTTACAGGTCCATACAGCCACAGTGAGACCTTCCCTGCTTCTCCTTCCGAGAGCACTGACACTGAGCCAGCGCTCTCTAACTCGGAAATCCTTACTAACCTTCAACATCATTTTCAGGACGATAATAGTGCTCCACTAATCAAACTCGTCAGAGAATATCAAGAGTTGTTTCGAGATGACCCCCAAGAGTGTACTGTAACTCGGCACGACATCCAACTGCTACCTGACACCCAGCCGATTCGCCAACCATTCTACCGAATCAGCCCGAGCAAAACGGAAGTCATGCGGGCTGAGGTACAGTATCTCTTGGACCATGGACTGGCTACCCCCTGTGAGTCCCCCTGGGCCTCACCATGCATCCTGGTACCCAAACCTCACGGCAAAATCCGTCTGTGTACGGATTATAGGAAGTTGAACCAGGTCACAGTGAAGGACGCCTACCCAATACCCAGGTAGACGACATTCTGGATGCCATTGGTAATGCCCGCTACCTGTCTCAGGTAGACCTACTAAAGGGCTACTACCAGGTGAGTTTAACGGAGCGAGCTAAGGTACTGTCCGCCTTTATAACCCCGTTTGGTCTCTACAGGTACAATCGCCTTCCCTTTGGACTCTGCAATGCCCCAGCCACCTTTCAGAGAGCTGTCAACCGCGTCATCCAGGGCTTGGAAAACACCTATGCCTATTTGGACGACATCGTGATAGCATCCAACACCTGGAGCGAACACCTGCTCCAGCTACAACGATTGTTCTACAAGCTCCTGAAAGCCGGCCTCACCATCAATTTGGGCAAGTCCACCTTCGCGAAAGGTAAAGTGCGGTACCTGGGTCATGTTATAGGGAGTGGCAACCTGGCTCCGTTAAACATTCACATTCAAGCAATCCAACAGTATCCACAGCCTACTACCAGGAAGCAGCTCCTGCGCTTCCTTGGTCTTGCTTCCTATTACCGTAGGTTTGTGAAGAATTTTAGCACTGTTGCAACCCCATTAATCACCTTAACCAGTCCCAAGCAACGGTATAATTGGACCAGAGAGCAAACCGTTGCATTCGAACAACTCAAATTCCTCCTCTGTTCTAATCCCATTCTCGCCTCACCAGATATCAAGAAGCCTTTCATCCTCCATGTCGACGCCAGTGGTACCGGCATCGGAAGTGTCTTAATGCAGCAGCGAGGCGAGGAGGTTCTACCTGTCAGCTACTACAGTTGCAAGTTGAAGCCTCATCAGAAGAACTACAGTACTATAGAGAAGGAACTCCTGTCCATCGTCCTGAGCTTACAACACTTTGCACCATATCTGCACGGTGCTAGGTCCACTACCATCTATTCGGACCACAACCCTCTGAGATTTTTACATCAAGCCCAATTTAATAACCAACGTCTGCTGCGATGGGCTTTATATCTTCAAGGCTTCAACTTAAAGATCTGCTACATCAAGGGGCCTGATAACATCATCGCTGATGCCCTCTCCAGAGTGCATGAGGTAGAGGCAGCTCCACCTCCCACTCTACCTCCAGTGGACGTGATTCACCCGAAACGGCAGGCTTCGGGGGAGAGTTGTGACGATAATCTCTTATCAGAGATTTAGCCTGCTATTTCTGCGAATCACTCCTGTCCTCATCAATATACAAGATACGTTTTGTAGTGGCTAAACGTATATGATAGCCACACGTACCAGCAACTCCCTCCTCCCCCCACTCCAGCACCTGGTCGACGCGCCGAACCCTTCAACTGCCTAACTAGCGACTTGCGACCATCCAGCTTCCTCATTGGCCGCCAACCAACACTCCACTCCGGCTCCCCGCCAATCACAAGACCTCACCAGTTATTGTTGGAGTCCCTTGCGTTTCTGCCAGCCAGAATATTGTGTGCTCGCAAGCTGTGAACTCCTAAGTGACTCACCTTGTGTGGTCAAATAGAGGTTTATAGTTAGTGCATATATTCCAGCATTCATATTTTACTTACTTTTGTATGTCAATTCTCCTCCCCATTAACGTAATCTATTTTCATGTTTATATTGTTTATTATTTTTACCAGTAAGCCAAGATTTTGCATTTGTTTCAATTTGTGTTTTTTTTATTGTTATTAAAATCCAGTTTTTATTATTGTCTTTCGTATTTCCGACCTTACCACAGATTACCAATCACGCAGTCATTCTTTTTTTTTCTCTTTTTTTTCCTTTTCTTTTTTTATATATTATATGTGGCCCAGCACTGACACCTGCTAGTTGGAAGACTGCCGACCACCATTTCCAACTCGTTACCGTCACAATATATATATATATATATATATATATATATATATATATATATATATATATATATATATATATATATATATATATATATATATATATATATATATATATATATATATGTATGTACTAAAATTTTAATTATAGTGTTATATTTTAAATATTGCTGATCATGCATCTGTTCAAAGGACAGCCCTTCCACAGCTGTCACATCACCCACACATGTTTTCTCCCTCAATGTAAATATTCATTTATACAGAGGTTATATATATATATATATATATATATATATATATATATTATATATATATATATTATATATATATATATATATATATATATATATATATAGGGGTACCACCTCTGGTGCAATTGCAGGGACCCACATCCTCGAAGAAGAAAACAAAGAGCATTCAGAGAAGATCTTGTGGATTCTCACTGAATACTTAATTCTTTTCTTCTCCTACCACCCCTATTATTTTTTTGTATGTTTTGTTTTATTTTATTGCAATGCTACAGTTTACAGAGAACACACACACACACACAAATATATAACAATTAAACAATCAGCGTTCGAAGACCTCGTCCAGCTCCTCGGAGGTTGGGTGCGTACCCAGGATACAGCACGCATTTCCCCTCTGCACTGCGACACTGAGGCGCTGGAACAGGAAACTGGCTGCTCGTGGGTCTCTAGTTTTCCCAATGAGTTCCTCACCAACCTCCTTTAAAAACTTGAGTGCACATTTACCCCAGGCGCCCAGAGTCTCTGAGCCTATCGGCACGAACCTGTAACAACGTTCTAGGTCTCTGTACTTGTGGATTTTCTGGGTCTCCCTGAAGGTGGCTGCCCCACCTCCCTCCGCTGAGCTGTAACGTAAATAGGTATCAGCCAATGTAGATGCACAGGTGTAATCCCATACGACCTGTTTACCTTCCCTCCATGGCTGCAGGGTGACTCCATCTGGGCGTTTTTGGCTGTTGTCAGGTCTGCACAACTGGGGTTCCCTTTGTGCTGGACACCCAGCTGTAGCCAAACTTCTCTTGATGATGTCATTGACTGCCTCGTGTCTGGCAATCTTTCCCTGTGTCTTACGACAGATGAGACCATGGCTGCCGTATTGGTCTGCCCGTGCCTGGCCGCAAATACACCGGTGCTCGGTGGAGATAGGGGCGGCAAGGCGCAGAGCAACACCAATACTTAGGGCCCGATGATCCAGGCGGGTGCCCAAGGCGGAATTAGGGACTGCCAACAGGAAGTCCCCAGCATGGGGGGCTTGCACAGCTAGGAGACGCGCTCTGTCCTTCTGAGAAGCTACGTCCAGCAATGCTTTGGCGATGTTCTCCACTATGGGGCTATCCCATTTGGCCTGTTTACCGTCGTTTGGACAAGTTGGTCGGGTGTGTGAATTGGCGAGTGTGTCCCACCGACCAGCTCCTTCCACAAATTTGGGATCACGAATCCCAATGGAGTTCCTTAGGTATTCTGGTAGTATTTCCTTCACTAATTCACTTGTAGCACTGGTCGAGGATAAGAATGCCGGCAATGCTAACTGTGTCGCCTTGCGAATACCTATACCCCCGAGTCTAACTGGGAGCGTTGCTTGGTCCCACTGGTCATCTTGCAGGGAGAGGTTTAACACTTTCATAGTTATTGTCTTTAGGAGTGAATCGTATTCCGTTAATTTTGGGCTGTCAAAAGAAGGAGCACACCTGAGGAAATAGGTAAGTCTGGGCAAGGCCAGGCACCTTGTAAGAAGGTACAACGCATCATGAGCATCCAAAGCCCCTATTCGCGCCTCCATCCTCCTCAGGTCTTTAAGCTTTTCTTCGAGGACTACCTCAATGGCGTTCGAGCCCAGAGGTGCCCCTAGCAGCACACTGTCGGTGGGAGCGATCACTTGGGCTCCTGGCAATAAGATTTGTACTGCATTTATGATTGGTTGGTTGGACGAGATGATTTCACACTTTGATGGATTTAGTGTAAGGCCTAACTCCTCTCCCCTAGATTTCACTAGCTGAAGATCTCCTAGCAGGGATTCCTGTGTCCCTGCCAGGGTGCCATCGTCCAGGAACCAGATGTTGAATTCGCTGGACAACCTACTTGTGACCTCCTTAGCTGCCATGCAGAAAAGAAAAGGGGCAAGTGGGTCTCCCTGCTGGACACCTTCTGCGGAAACAACTTCATGTTCCCCAAACAACAGTGTCGATTCCCTACTGTACCCTGCTGAAACGAAAGGAAGTAGACAAGGAAAGCTGGTTCGAACTGCTTCCAGTACCACATCCCTTTTTACCTGGTTGAAGGCATTTTTAAAGTCTAATTTAATTAATGCCTTATTTTCTGGGAGGTCCTTGATATAGGCTCGTGCTGCATGAGCTGCTGCTTCACAGCCATGGGGGACACCAAAACCTAGTTGATGGGGTCGAAGCATCGTTGCAGCGTCTATGCTGATTTTTCTGACAGCTGCCCTAGCAACAAGGCGCCGAAGTGTGTTGCCCACGGCAATGGGTCTGACTCCACCATCCTTCTTCTTAAGGGCACAAAGGGATGCTCCGAAGAAGAACGGTTTAATTGTATCTGGGATCAACCCGGAGAGACAGTCGTTGACAAACTTCGTGATCTCTGACAGCAGTGTCTCGGCAACTTCGCCGAGAACTGGGTTTGTCATCTCCTTGAGGTGCTGAGGTCTTA
>WNGS01102264.1:10000-11379 GCA_020271785.1 Procambarus virginalis
GTGTTGATACTTTTAATACCTATTATTATCCCCTTTGTTATGTCATTCATCCACTTGTAAACCTCTATCATGTCACCCCTAACTCTTTGCCTTTCTAGTGAATGCAATTTAAGCTTTGTTAATCTCTGTTCATATGAGAGGTTTGTAATTTTGGGAATTAAATTTGTCATCATACACTGGACACCTTCAAGTGAATGTATATCGTTCTATAATACGGCGACCAAAACTGAACTGCATAATCTAAATGGGGCCTAACCAGAGCAAGATAGAGCTAAAGAGCAAACCCAGGTGTTTGTTACTAACGCGTCGATTAATAAATCCCAGTGTCCTATTGCCTTATACGGACATTCATGCATTGATCCGTAAGTTTTAAATTCTTACTAATCATAACTCCCAGATCCCTTTCGCAATCTCGACACCATCTATCTTGAGATGATTTCGGGGTTTAGTGTCCCGCGGCCCGGTCCTCGACCAGGGCCTCACCCCCAGGAAGCAGCTCGTGACAGCTGACTAACTCCCAGGTTCTATATTATGCTACGAAACAGGGGCATGAGAGTGAAAGAAACTCTGCCCATTGATTCTTGCCGGCGCCCGGGGTGAATCCAGGACCACAGGATCATGTGTCCAATGTTCTGTCCGCTCAGCCACAAGCTCCTTGTATCTAGCTCCGCCATCTAGCTCATATCTTGTAACTCTATCATCATTACCCAGCCTCAAAACTTCTCATTTATCAGCAGTAAACTGCATCTGCCAATCTTTTGACTATTTCAAAACCCTATTTACATTGACTTGAGTGATAGTGTGTCTTCTTCCATGTTTATTTCCCTACCGATTTTTTGTATTATCGTCAATTTGCAAATGTTGCTACTCAAACCTGGATCTAAATCATTTATATATATTATAAACAACAGACATCACAGGACAGAGCCTTGAGGCACTCCACTTACAACATTTTCCTGGTCTGACTTAACCCCATTTATAATAACTCTGATTTCTCTTTTTTTACCCATGCCCTAATTCAACTTAATATAGCACCCCCCAATACCATGAGCCTCTATCTTTTTTAATCAGTCTTCCATGTGGCACTGTATCAAAAGCTTTCATAAAATCAAGGTACACAACAACATCCAATACGCACTATCAACTGCCTCAACTCATGCTGGAATAAAAAGATAGCAAATTGTGTTAAACATGAACGGCCATTTGTAAAACCATGTTGCGGCTCATTTATTATTTATGTTTTTCAAGATGAAGATGAATTGTATTGGCCATTATCGATTCAAGTAACTTTCCACAATAGACTAGGCTAATTGGGCGCGATAAATTGACGGAAGTGATCTATCTCCTGTCTTAAAAGTGGTTCCACATTAGCAACCTTC
>WNGS01102264.1:12379-25368 GCA_020271785.1 Procambarus virginalis
GATCGACACCAGTGGACGAAATAAATGCTTGCCTGAAATACTCTACTTTGTGGCACCACGTAAAGATGTTAAAATTAACTACAAATATGCGTGTCCAACTGCAAAACGACTCATCAGCTTAGATATTCTCACATCAATTTCTGGAAATTGGGAACGGAAACGGGGCAGTCACTTACAAGTTCGTCGACACTGTGGTGGAAGCAGATGAAGCGGTTAATTATCCAACAGAATTTTTTAATTCACTATATGCCAGGGATACCACCACCACACGAATTGCAATTAAAAATCGGCGTGCCAATTATCATGTTACGAAATATCAACCAGCCAAAGCTTAGCAATGGCACGGCGTTTGCATTAAAAAATTATTCAGCAACGTCGTAGAAGCAACAATCTTGACAGGACCTTTCAAGGGTGAAGATGTCTTCATTCCTCACATTTCTATGATGCCAACGGATTTGCCATTTCAATTTAAGAGATTGTAATTCCCAATTCGATTTACGTTTTCAATCACCACCACCAAAGCTCAGGGCCAATCTTTAGAATTGTGCGGTTTAGATCTAGACACGGATTGCTTCTCACATGGACAATTATATGTTACGTGTTCTAGAGTCGTCAATCAGACAATCTCTATATCTTCACAGACAGTGGAACAAGAAAAAATATTGTATACCCACAAGCATTGTGAAATTAGACATGTTAGGAACATGCATTTTCTCTTTTCTTTCTTTTCCATTTAACCAGACTGAGCCACAGCAACGCGTGGCGGGTACAGCTAGTCCTTAATACAATCAATAGTACTAGCAAGTACTACTTATAATAAACAAATAATGTGTAGTGTAGTGTAGCGTTACTACTTATAACCTTTAAATCTTATATCTAATTATATTATAATCACATCTTATATCAATCATATGTCTAGACAGTAAAAATAGTCAATAAATATGAATTGAAAACTACCCACTCTAAGGGAGAGGGGAAGCCAACTCGAGAGTGAAGTGCCCCGAAGGGAGAAATCATTTGTTTACATACAGAGTGACAACGTGTGACGGTGCCTTGCGAAATTAATTTTGTAAAGGACACCATAATAACATATCTTTATCACCAGTGATTACTCTCAAGAACTGGGGAAGAACCTGGACAATATGTACACGGAAAAATTCCTAGTACTTTATCTAAATAAGAGTGTAGAGTGGGGCACACCAAGTAACGCCACCATCAACACCTATTTTATCCGACTGCAAATGCAATTAAGGACATAATCAATTAGCAACGCTACGAGATTAATAAACAGTGTTTGGTATAGAATGGGACCTAATCTCAGACACCATATCAATCAAATCAATAACAGTAAACTATTGCATTGTTACAAAAACGGATTTGATTTCACAGGTTAGCAAAGTATTTTACCCACTTGGTCTATTAAACCCTTTAACAATCAAATGGCATTTTTTGGTGCAAGAAGCTTGGAAGACAAAAGTTAGTTGGGATGATCCACTACCACTCCAGTTACAAAAAGCTTGGATGGAAATGCCTCAAGAACAAAGTTTAGTCGAACAGATAATCTTTCTGAGACACATAGTCGAGGAAAATGATGAAGTAACACTACACGTATTCGCTGACTCGTCAGTCAGAGCTTTTGCTTACTTAGTGACGTCCATCAATCATATCTAATTACCTCTGAGGTCAGAGTCGCTCCATTAAAAACGAGGACATTGCCTCAGATGGAACTAACTGCATTGCTAACTTGCACACGCTTAGCAGTGCATATCAAACAAGTCTTGTCGTCGATGAACATCAAAGATGTTATTATATGGTCTGAAAATGAAGCCGTCTTACAATGGGTGGGAAATGACAACTGTCCGACACCATATGTAAGGAATTGCGTCTCAGAAATTAAAGAAACTTCTGCAGGCTTTCAATTGTTGCATCTACCAACAAAAGATAATCCAGCTGATCTCTTATCAAGAGGGATGACGTTTAAACAGTTTAAGCAGATATTTGGTTTCATGGGCCTCGATTGTTAGTGAACGGTAGTTGGCCAAAACAAAAGCTACACATCATTACGACACAAACCATAACTACCACCAGACAGCAAGCTTAAACACCACCTATTAAGTGTAATTGTGTGTTGATTGGCCAATTGCATGCTTGTGTAACCCTGATATATCCAATAAGTCTGTTTGTCGTTACAGGGTGAGTCAATGCCTCATATTTCAGTAAGTTTTTATTAATCTTACAGCGACTGAATCTTTTCAAAGTAACCAGACACTCGTGAGGTACACACCCTTATGAGTGTCCTTGTGTCAGAAGAGTCAAGTCAAGCCCAACTGAATCTCTTCATATAAATTGAATATATATCTGAATATAAATGATAATATACATTAAGTTAACAATTGCATATTTAGTTATCTTTAATTTATAAAATAAGTTTATCATATTGAATATAATCTCTTACATTTAATTAACAGTACTTAGACCACACTTAAGTTAATTTAATTGCATATTTATATATATCATACATCAATAATACTAATTGTTGTCTTTATTAGAATATGAATATTGGCTGTTATAGTTATGGTGCTAGTCTGGACTGTGTACAAGTTTAGATCCCTGATTTAAACAGAACCAGTGTTCAGTTATAGAACTGAATTATTAAATCTTATCATTGTATTAACAATACAAGCTGATGTGTGAATATTGTCTGCAGGTATATTGTTGATCTTCAATCAACATCTCGATTCATCCTTAGCGACCCCACCTGCCCCTTACAGCCCGCAGTCTGTCATTAGGAAAAGAGGAGCTATGATTTGCGACCCTAGCTAGGGACTTTAATTGAATTAATTTTGCATACAGTAATTTTTAATTTAGTATAGTACAAGTCCCTAGTAGTTCTTATATATCTATCCCGACAGTTTTTCCCACAAGGAGCAAGGGAAGAATCCCGATCATATGTGGCATTCTTCCAAGAAAAGGAGTTGGAAATGAAT
Organism: Procambarus virginalis; assembly: GCA_020271785.1. Taxonomy (NCBI): domain Eukaryota; kingdom Metazoa; phylum Arthropoda; class Malacostraca; order Decapoda; family Cambaridae; genus Procambarus; species Procambarus virginalis. The sequence continues at coordinate 15,367 of WNGS01102264.1, forward strand.
GGTTGTCGAGGGTACTTGGAGTCAATTGCCAGCTGGAAAAATAATGCAAATCAAATGCAATATCTTTCATTGATAACTGGGAACACTTCTATGGAAGAAATGAAATGTATGCTCGGGATGGGGTGCATCTATTGAGGGGCTGGGGTTGTTGTTGTTGCGAACTTGTTGGAACCAGTGGTTGGAGGCGTTTGTTTGGGTTTGGGTTCAAACAGTTAGTAGATAGTGGTATGGGAATTGATATGGAGAAAGGAGGTAATAAAAGTACATGTTTGTGGGGGAAACAAATTGGCAAAATGATCAGGGAAAGAGAGGGGCCTCAAAATAACAATTCACTTAGAGTATATTACACTAACAATAGAAGTCTAAGAAACAAAATAAGTGACTTGAATGCTCTTGTCTGCGCAGAAAAAAAAATATTATTGCACTTACCGAAACGTCTATGAATGTAGAAAATAGATAACTATTAGCTGAATATCAAATATATGGATTTAACCCTTAAGCTGCTAAGGGGTTCTGAGGACATTTACACCCTTGAGCACATGAAAAAACTAATTCTAAAAAAAAATTGTCATCTAAACATGTTAATTTGTATCCCTTGAGCACAGGAAAAATGATAAAAAATCTATTGTACTTATCAATGACGTAATTGAGCCGACAAGTTGGCCGATGACGTCACAGAGCGTGAGCGCTCAAGGGTGATGCGTCAGAGAGCCGTCACTCATGGCGGCTCAGGAAGCCCTAGTTGCCGAGAATTTATTTTCGCGGCATTATTTACAGTATCTATGGCACATCTTACAATAATTTTTTTCGCTAGTATTGTTCCAATTATTGTCACTTGACGTTGTATTATAATAAAACTGGTATAAACTCACTACGCGCTCACATATTAGTGTCACAAGTATGCCCACCAAAATAGTATAGTTTACAGGAAATATACAATGATTTTTTTTTCAATATACACACTAAAATTAACTTGATATGTACATTTATTTACAAAAGTATTACACATTTAGTAGTCCTGGAGACTGTGATACTGTGCGAAATAGTCGCTATGGCACAGAGGAACGCACACGCTTCGCACCATGTTAACATTAATTTACGTTTCTGTGGCCTCATTTTGGTGCTGGAACACACAACACACCGACGCTGGCCTGCTGCACGAGCTCCAGTTGGTGGTAATTTCTTGATTTGGTGTACCAGAGGCCTCCCTGTAAGCGAGCCTGGGTGCAGGGGCATGGTTCAATATTGTGTCCTGAATGGGTCTTTGTATGCCAGGTGTCCTCGCCAAACGTACCTAGTAACTGTTTCACAACTTGAAAACTAAATGAATGGAAATATGGTTTTCTAGCTGTTTTCACAAGATACATGTTGTAACTGTTCAGTATTGTTACGTCAATAAGGTGGAAAATCATTTTCTTCGTCCACTTCACAGTCTTCCGTACACACTCTACAGCACCCACCATCATGTCACATTTATCAATTAAACGCATGTTGATGTTGTAGTCCATCACACAATCTGGCTTATATATTAATTGCTTTGTTGTTCTGTTTACCTTGCCACTGTCCACCATTTTACCAGGGTGAATGGTGGTCAATTTACTTCACGTCTGTCTTTCCACCGGACTTTAAGTGTTGCACCTATCACAATCACCTACTTGCATAGCAGTGTCAAACACAGGCATTTCCCTTCGTTTTGGCTTTACTGTGCCACACACTCCCGTTTCATTATCAAGCAAGAATTTGGTTAGTAAGGGACTGGTATAATATTTATCTGTGTACAATATGTGGCCCTTGTTCAGATATGGTGCAAGCAGTGCCTTCACCACACTACCTGAGAAGCTATGTTGGTCATTAACAGGAATTGCCCCTTGGGAATCTCCGCCAGCAGACTTTAAGATTATGGTTCTTGTAGGGAAAAAGAACCAGACAAATCCTCTTCTGCTATGTAACATTGCACAGATGCATATAGAAGCAAACATGGCATCCGACAGCTTCACATACTTCACCGATGGATCAGTAGACCAGCAGGGACACGAAACCGGAGCTGCAGTTCAAGCAGGAAACTCTGTCCATAGTTGGAGGCTCTCAAATGGGTGTTCGACTTTCCAAACAGAGATGCTAGCCATTCAAAAGGCTTTGGAACATGCTCTTGCTCAACACTGACAACATGTTATCATACATACAGATTCGAGAACCGCCATTGAAACCTTGCAACAAGACCGCATATGTGATAACATACATCTGATCACAACTGTCCTATCATTAATGCAAACACTCAAACGACAAGGCCGACGGGTCCTTCTCAACTGGGTGCCAAGTCATGTGGGAATCGTAAGAAATGAAATTGCAGACGAAGCTGCAAAACTTGCAACTAAGAGAAGAACTGTAGACATTTGCATACCACAGAGTCTGTCACAGATTAAGCGAGTAATTAGAAACAGAGCAATGCAAAAGTTGTACAGTGACCACAACTCAGCTGTTGCAACATCTTGATCTGCGGGTTGGTACAGGAATTCAACCAACTACGAACCACTTATGTTAATGAAGGGGAGCAGTAGGGCAACAGAAGTACACTTACATCGCATCAGGCTTGGATACCCATGTGCATGGGAAATAGGCTTACAGGTTCCGGAAGATGAGAGGAAATGTCAACACTGTGGAGAAATGCCCGACAGACCTCTGGAACATTATCTAACACAGTGCACAGTTACAAACCCATTAAGATTTCAACTTCCATTCAACAGAGCAGAAGAAGTTGCTAAACACATATGGCAACATCTTACTAAAGCGACCATACGAGTAATAAATACTCATACTCCGCCCAAGTAAACTGGAAACAAGCGACACTTAGTGGGCCAGCCAGAGGCTTAGGGCCCGCACAGGAATATCCCTGCAAAAAAAAAAAAAAAATTAGCAGGAATGTCTACATTTTTGGCGGAATACAGTATCATGTGTAACAACATTCCTGATTCACAGTAACAGAGCACAAAGAATTTCAATCCGAATCGGTGCTGTTTTGAGGGAATATACTGATTGAAAGCAGCACGTCCTTTGAAAAGAACTAAGGATTCATCAATAACCAACTTTTGAGCTGATACGTAGTAATCTCGGAACTTTCCAATCAGGTCATTTAGCACGTGCCTCACCCTCCAAAGCCTATCATCCTGTCTCTCGTATGCATTATTTGCAAAATGAAGGCACTGTAGGATCAACAGAAATCTGTCTCGGGACATATATTTCCCGAACAATGGTGTTGGAACAGCGTTGTCTTTGCTCCAACAATGTGATATTACGTGTTTCACACAATGTTTCATCAACATACAAATTGCGAAAAACATACAATTCCCCTACATCGCCTCTTTTTAACGCAGTCGTAAAAATTCTGATGCCTCCTCACCTTCAATGAGATCAGCCGCAAGTCTGTTCGTTTCGTGAACAAAATGTTCCATGAGCGGCTCATCGAAATTATGCAGTGAAGAAGTCCGTTTCACTCATTTCGTCACCTGTATCAGGGAAAAGATCTGTAATTCCCACATCTCTATTGTCAAAGTCGGGAATTTGTGGAACAAAATCTTCCCCATCACTCCACACAAATAAACCTGCTGTCTTCCGAGAGCCATTAGCTGCACCACGGCGAGGAATCCGGGGACCAGGAGCTGAAGCAGGTCTAGCAACAGTAGGGGCAGGAAGGGTCGATGAGGGAAAAGTATTGGAATATGATGGGATTTGTTCGTCATTGTCGCCATTTTGTTCCATGCGGCGGCGCTTGGCTGGGCAGGCAGCTGATGCGGCAAAACTTGTACTGGCACTAGCAGGCGTGGTAAAACTATTCTCCGATTCTACATCACTAAAATCAGAGAATGATTCAATTGTTTCAGACTCGTCGATCATATCATAAACTTGCAATGGAACACATGAACTATGAGCTTGGGCCCGAAGTGGTGTTGAGTAGTAGCGGGTGACTCTCGTGGCATCCTCACCCTCGTGGCACCAACATGTTCACCCTCACTATCCGTGGTTTCTATTTCCTCAGGCTGTGTATAGTCCTCATCTATATCCAAGTCGTCAATATCAGATTCGTCAACGTCTTTGAACAATTCATTGGCTATTTCGTCTTCGGTCAAAGACTGCGCAGCGCAGTGCATTGAGCAAAGTCGGACACTGGGTCGTGATGCGCTCGCCATGGTGTCTGGCCACTAACTAAGGCCTGGGAAACAATGGAGGCCTGCACTAGATTTTTTTTCAAGATGGCATCTGTTTGTAATCGCCCCTGGCTACGGTATGGGTGACCCCTTTACACCACGGGACATTTGAATCGTGCCTGGCACCCTTTGGCATATATATACGCCATGCACATGGTGGGACACGTTACTCATGGCATATATATACGCCATGCACATGGTGGTACATTTTACTCATGGCATATATATACGCCATGCACATGGTGGTACATGTTACTCATGACATATATATATATACGCCATGCGCAGTTTAAGGGTAAAACTATTTCACACAGATAGATATATTAGATGAGGAAGGGGAGTCGCCATATAAGTTAAGGAAAATTTGAAATGTAGTCTCAAAGAGGGAATCAAAACTGAGCCACACACAAACTATTTGGATAGAATTAAACGAAAAGCTAATACTCTTATAATAGGAGTTATATACAGGCAACTAAACTTAAACAGAATGGAAGCAAAGCACATATGATATGAAATATCTAGAGCATCTAGGTCTAACAGTATTTGTGTCACTTTAATTTTAGTGGAATAAATTGGTTTAACAGAACAGGGAATAGTGAAGCAGAAGATTTTCTAGAATTATTGACGATTGCTATCTTATGCAACACATTAAGGAACCAACACGAGAAAATAATATTTTAGATTTAGTGTTAACTAACAGGGAAACACAAATTAATGACATCAAAATTGGAAGTAAGCTAGGGAACAGTTATCAGAAAGAAATCAGATGTAGCATAGAATGGAATAGATCTGTTGAAGAAAATTCTGTTAAAGTGCCATATTTTCAAAAAGCTGATTTTAATAGCCTAAGAAATTGTTTGGGTCAAATTGATTGGACAGTCTTGGGCATGGGGGTGGGCTGGTCTTGGAGGGAGACGTGAACCCAGCGATAGGTGATGTAAAAAGGGATTTTGATGTGGATTCAAAATATAACTTATTTAAAAATATTCTAAGCAAAGCACAGGAACGTAGTTTACCATACAAATTGAATAGATCGCATACTAATGACCCGAAATGGAAAACAAAGTATCGGAAGAACCTTAAAGGTAGAAAGAGAGTTTAGTTAAAAAGGATAAAGAATGGGGAAGTCTGTTTAGAACAAGAATTCGTACAAATGATTAGAAATAAAAACGAGATAAGGAAAAAAGAAATAAACAAAACTATGACGTTCGTACAGCAGGGCATGCAAGAGCAAATCCTAAAGTTTTTTTCAGTTATATCAAACTAAGATTAAGAAAAGGATAGCTTTATGAAAAACTGATACAGGTCATATAACGGATAATGACGAAGATATGAGTAGTATGTTTAATAAATAATTTATCTCTGTGTTTACTAAAGAGGAAATTAACAATATGTCTTCAGCCGAACAAGTCTATGTGGGGTGGGGACGAGGACAGGTTGACTAGTTTAGCAGTTACCAGGGAGGATGTAATTAAACAAATAGTAAAACTCAAACCAAACAAATCTCCAGGGCCGGATGAAGTGTTTGCCAGAGAGCTTAAAGAATGCAAAGAGGAGCTTTGGGAGCCACTATCTATCATATTTAATAAATCAATAGAGTCAGGCAGAGTGCCAGAGTCATGGAAGGTTGCTAATGTGGAACCAACTTTTAAGACAGGAGATAGATCACTTCCGTCAAATTATCGCCCAATTAGCCTAAGGTCTATTGTGGGAAAGTTACTTGAATCGATAATGGCCAATACAATTCATCTTCATCTTGAAAAACATAAATAAATAAATGAGCCGCAACATGGTTTTACAAATGGCCGTTCATGTTTAACAAATTTGCTATCTTTTTATTCCAGCATAGTTGAGGCAGTTGATAGTGGTAAGGATTGTGATGTTGTGTACCTTGATTTTAGGAAAGCTTTTGATACAGTGCCACATGGAAGACTGATTAAAAAAGATAGAGGCTCATGGTATTGGGGGTGCTATATTAAGTTGAATTAGGGCATGGGTAAAAAAAGAGAAATCAGAGTTATTATAAATGGGGTTAAGTCAGACCAGGAAAATGTTGTAAGTGGAGTGCCTCAAGGCTCTGTCCTGTGATGTCTGTTGTTTATAATATATATAAATGATTTAGATCCAGGTTTGAGTAGCAACATTTGCAAATTTGACGATAATACAAAAATCGGTAGGGAAATAAACATGGAAGAAGACACACTATCACTTCAAGTCAATGTAAATAGGGTTTTGAAATAGTCAAAAGATTGGCAGATGCAGTTTACTGCTGATAAATGAGAAGTTTTGAGGCTGGGTAATGATGATAGAGTTACAAGATATGAGCTAGATGGCGGAGCTAGATACAAGGAGCTTGTGGCTGAGCGGACAGAACATTGGACACATGATCCTGTGGTCCTGGATTCGCTCCCGGGCGCCGGCAAGAATCAATGGGCAGAGTTTCTTTCACTCTCATGCCCCTGTTTCGTAGCAGTAAATAGGAACCTGGGAGTTAGTCAGCTGTCACGAGCTGCTTCCTGGGGGTAGAGGCCCTGGTCGAGGACCGGGCCGCGGGGACACTAAACCCCGAAATCATCTCAAGATAGATGGTGTCGAGATTGCGAAAGGGATCTGGGAGTTATGATTAGTAAGAATTTAAAACTTACGGATCAATGCATGAATGTCCGTAATAAGGCAAATAGGACACTGGGATTTATTAATCGACGCGTTAGTAACAAGACACCTGGTGTTGCTCTTTAGCTCTATCTTGCTCTGGTTAGGCCCCATTTAGATTATGCAGTTCAGTTTTGGTCGCCGTATTATAGAACGGATATACATTCACTTGAAGGTGTCCAGTGTATGATGACAAATTTAATTCCCAAAATTACAAACCTCTCATATGAACAGAGATTAACAAAGCTTAAATTGCATTCACTAGAAAGGCAAAGAGTTAGGGGTGACATGATAGAGGTTTACAAGTGGATGAATGAACATAACAAAGGGGATAATAATAGGGTATTAAAAGTATCAACACAAGACAGATCACAACAATGGGTACAAATTGGATAAGTTTACATTTACGAAAGACTTGGGTAAATACTGGGTTCGGTAACAGGGTTGTTGATTTGTGGAACCAATTACTGCGTAACGTGGTGGAGGTGGGGTCCCTTGATTGTTTCAAACGTGGGTTGGACATGTATGTGAGTGGGATTGGGTGTTCATAAATAGGTGCTGCCTCGTATGGGCCAATAAGCCTTCTGCAGTTACTTTTGTACTTATGTTCCTATTTTAGAATGTATGCTTTAAGTAGAACTTCTTACTTCCAAGCGAGTATATTTCTATATAAGAAAGTAAAAGTTCCATTTTCCGGCTACATCAGACGCCATTAATCGGCCGGAACCCACCGCGTCACTTGCCCCCTCCCTTCCCCTCCCCCCCCCCCCTGCAAGACACCACCAAGCCTACCTTACCTTACAGTCGCCATATTATGTGGCTCGCCACTCCCCCCTACCCACGCTTTACCTGTCTCCGACCTTACCTCACATTCCCTCATCGTTCATTCATATTTTTGTACAGCTCATTATATTTCAATTTTAGACATTGTATGTTTAGACATTTTTTTGCACCAAAACATATCAAAGTGTTCATCAGACGTGTTAATGCAGGTGCAGACCAACCGAGACTTCGTTATCAATATGACCTTCAACACCTGAGTCATTAAGTTGCCTCAGGCTACATGCCCCGAGGCTCTCAACACCTGACCATAAGGCTACCTGCCAGCAGTCCGTCATTGTCACAGGCCCCTTGTTTTTTGGTGCCGGAAAATAGAAGCTCCAGCAGTCCCCACCTTTTGTTTTTAGGCAGTTACTCATAAGGTGTCACGTTTACTTATAAATTTCCGATTTGGAGTAAAGAATTCTTATGAGGAAAATAATTTCAGAGTTCATAGAAGTTTGTTATAGGAAAGTCAGGGCATAGTCTGCTCCCTTCTTATTGAGAATAAACTCTACGGTCATATGCGGATATTTTAGACTGTATTCTTTTAAGTAAAATGCTTACTTACAAACGATTATATTTCTATATAAGTAACTAAAAGTTCCATTGTAGGCGATGAGTCACAATAACGTGGCTAAAGTATGTTGACCAGACTACACACTAGAAGGTGAAGGGACGACGACGTTTCGGTCCGTCCTGGACCATTCTCAAGTCGATTGTGATGAAGTAGAGACAGGCAATAAATTCCATTACCCGGCTACATCAGACGTCATTAATAGCCCTTCATACTGAGAATAAACTCTACAGTCAATATTTGTTTTCTTAGAAAATCACTCATAAGTTCTTAACGGATTCTTATGGAGGAAATTCAAAATTTTTCAGAGTTCAGTTTTATGAAAATATTTCAGAGTTCATGTAATCAATGAAGTTTATTTACAAGTTTAAGACCGGAATTATTCAGAGATCTTTTTCAGTCCAAAAATAGTCAGAATCCAGTTTGTGCCCAAAATTATTCATAGACCAGTTGAAAAAAAAATAATCAGAGACCATTTAAGACCAGTTTGGGCCTGAAAATATTCAGAGTCCAGTAAAAGTACAGAAATATGACAGCGATCAGTAAAAGATCAAAATTAGTCAGAGACTATGCCCGAAAATATTCAGAGTCCATTTTCAGACCAATTTTCATCAGAGTCTAGTTTGAGACCCAAATTTCACAGAGTCCAGCTGTAAGATCGAAAATTAGTCAGAGTCCAGTCGAGACCAAAAAAAATGACAGACTATTTTAAGACCAAAATTCGTCAGCGACTGCATTTATAAGTGCATTTTTGCTACTAATAGCCCAATTTTAAACAGTCATATTTCAGACATAGTAAGTGAAATCAAGTCAGTAAGCAAGTTCTTGTTCCAGTTCCCCGCCTTAGTCCACTGTTGTAGATTCAATACTAACAATACAATATCCCTCAAATTTAAACCCATTTTATTTTATTTGAAATGAATTTTTTTTATTTCAAACCAAACCCTTCGTTCCTTCCCCTATATACTATATATTTTTGAAATAAAAAGAGGAAAAAAACAAACCGGATTTTCCTTCCCTAGTAAAATATATATTATACAGAACGAGGCCTAAAATAGCACATATTAGGTATTGGATTGCTTGTTTACCATTCACAAACTCATTTGGAAACACCACACTAATTATTAATTAATACATACTTTTAAACACACACACAATGTCAGTTAGCCTAAATTCTCCAATATTCATTCATAAAACTGTCTCACGGGACTGCAACCTCATCAAACAAAGCTGTTAGGTATTTCTAACTGTCAACACAAATTAACAACTTCACATGTCAATCATTGCAACTGTTGATAAATAAGACACTAACTAACCTTGCTACGACATATAAATACAAGTGCCAAATTTGTTTCAGAAGGCAACTCCAGCGTGGCCTAGTCGGATAGAACATGTTCTTAATCCGGATAGACCTGCGTTCGAGCCTGTCGGAACGGTTGCAACAGGGCACAGATTTCTCTGTGTGTCCCCTCCTGTAGGAGCATCAGTTTCGATACTCTCTGGATAGCCGAAGATTGATTGACTGACCCCTTGGAATGTGGGGAAGGGTTGAAGTCCGGGGGCCCACGGACGGATACCTGGATCCACTGACCTCGGGCAGGTCTTTCAATCCACCTGGTGGGGAGAAGGGAGGCAATTTGGGTCGACACAAATAGCTTCCTGGACCCAAACCCCAATGACACCCGGACACAAGACGCACACGGCCTTAGAAACACACGGACTCTGACACCACGCTGAATCAAGACATACACG
>WNGS01102264.1:27347-55955 GCA_020271785.1 Procambarus virginalis
GTGTGTGTGTGTGTGTGTGGGTGTTTGTGTGTTGTGTGTGTGTGGTGTGTGTGTGGTGTGTGTGTGTGTGTGTTTGTGTGTGTGTGTGTGTGTGTGTGTGTGTGTGTGTGTGTGTTTGTGTGTGTGTGTGTGTGTGTGTGTGGTGTGGTGTTGTGTGTGTGTGTGTGTGTGTGTGTGGTGTGTGTGTGTGTGTGTGTGTGTGTGTGGTGTGTGTGTGTACTCACCTAGTTGTACTCACCTAGTTGTGCTTGCGGGGGTTGAGCTCTGGCTCTTTGGTCCCGCCTCTCAACCGTCAATCAACAGGTGTACAGTTTCCTGAGCCTAATGGGCTCTATCATATCTACACTTGAAACTGTGTATGGAGTCAGCCTCCACCACATCGTTCCTAATGCATTCCATTTGTCAACCACTCTGACACTAAAAAAGTTCTTTCTAATATCTCTGTGGCTCATTTGGGCACTCAGTTTCCACCTGTGTCCCCTAGTGCGTGTGCCCCTTGTGTTAAACAGCCTGTCTTTATCAACCCTGTCGATTCCCCTGAGAATCTTGAATGTGGTGATCATGTCCCCCCTAACTCTTCTGTCTTCCAACGAAGTGAGGTTAAATTCCTGTCGTCTCTCCTCGTAGCTCATACCTCTTAGCTCGGGTACTAGTCTGGTGGCAAACCTTTGAACCTTTTCCAGTTTAGTCTTATGCTTGACTAGATATGGACTCCATGCTGGAGCCGCATACTCCAGGATTGGTCTGACATATGTGGTATATAATGTTCTGAAAGATTCCTTACACAAGTTTCTAAAGGCCGTTCTTATGTTAGCCAACCTGGCATATGCTGCTGATGTTATCCTCTTGATATGAGCTTCAGGGGACAGGTCTGGCGTGATATCAACCCCCAGGTCTTTCTCTCTCTCTGACTCTTGAAGTATTTCATCTCCCAAATGATACCTTGTATCTGGTCTCCTGCTTCCTACCCCTATCTTCATTACATTACATTTGCTTGGGTTAAACTCTAACAGCCATTTGTTCGACCATTCCTGCAGCTTGTCCAGGTCTTCTTGAAGCCTCAAGCTGTCCTCCTCTGTCTTAATCCTTCTCATAATTTTGGCGTCGTCAGCAAACATTGAGAGGAATGAGTCTATACCCTCTGGGAGATCATTTACGTATATCAGAAACAGGATAGGTCCAAGTACAGAGCCCTGTGGGACTCCACTGGTGACTTCACGCCATTCTGAGGTCTCACCCCTCACTGTAACTCTCTGCTTCCTATTGCTTAGGTACTCCCTTATCCACTGGAGCGCCCTACCAGTTACTCCTGCCTGTTTCTCCAGCTTATGCATCAACCTTTTATGGGGTACTGTGTCAAAGGCTTTCCGACAGTCCAAAAAAATGCAGTCCGCCCATCCTTCTCTTTCTTGCTTAATCTTTGTCACCTGATCGTAGAATTCTATCAAGCCTGTAAGGCAAGATTTACCCTCCCTGAACCCATGTTGATGGGTTGTCACGAAGTCTCTTCTCTCCAGATGTGTTACTAGGTTTTTTCTCACAATCTTCTCCATCACCTTGCATGGTATACAAGTTAAGGACACTGGCCTGTAGTTCAGTGCCTCTTGTCTGTCACCCTTTTTGTATATTGGTACTACATTAGCAGTCTTCCATATTTCTGGTAGGTCTCCCGTTTCCAGTGACTTACTATACACTATGGAGAGTGGCAAGCAAAGTGCTCCTGCACACTCTTTCAATACCCATGGTGAGATTCCGTCCGCTTTTCTCACATCCAGCTCCAATAGGTGCTTCTTGACCTCATCTCTTGTAATTTCGAACCTTTCCAAGGTCACCTGGTTTGCTGCCACCTCTCCCAGCGCCGTGACTTTTCCCTGTTCTATTGTAAAGACCTCCTGGAACCTTTTGTTGAGTTCTTCACACACCTCTTTGTCATTCTCTGTGTACCTGTCCTCGCCCACCCTAAGTTTCATCACCTGTTCCTTCACTGTTGTCTTCCTCCTGATGTGACTGTGTAGTAGCTTTGGTTCGTCTTGGCTTTATTAGCTATATCATTTTCATACCTTTTCTCAGCTGCTCTTCTCACACTAACATACTCGTTCCTGGTTCTCTGGTATCTCTCTCTACTTTCTGGTGTTCTGTTATTACGGAAGTTCCTCCATGCCCTTTTGTTCAGCTCCTTTGCTTTCATACATTCCCTATTAAACCACGGATTCTTCCTTTGCTTCTCTGTTTTTTCCTGTTGGGCTGGGACAAACCTGCTTACAGCCTCCTGACATTTTTGGGTGACATAGTCCATCATGTCTTGTACGGACTTGGTTCCGAGTTCTGTGTCCCAATGTATATCCCATAGGATTTATTCATCTCCTCATAGTTTCCCTTTCGGTACGCCAGCCCTTTGTTTCCCAGTTCTTTTTTGGGGGTGATAATTCCTAGCTCACCAGGTACTCAAAGCTCAATACACTATGATCACTCATTCCCAAGGGGCTTCCAACTTAACTTCCCTTATATCCGACTCATTTAGGGTAAATATCAGATCAAGCAAGGCTGGTTCATCCCCTCCTCTCGTTCTTGTCGGTCCCTTGACGTGTTGACTTAGAAAGTTTCTTGTTGCCACATCCAGCAGCTTAGCTCTCCATGTGTCTGGGCCTCCATGTGGGTCTCTGTTCCCCCAATCTATCTTCCATGGCTGAAGTCTCCCATGATTAGTAGCCTGGATCCGTTCCTGCTAGCCACAGAAGCTGCTCTCTCTATTATATTGATGGTGGCCAAGTTGTTTCTATCATATTCCTGTCTGGGTCTTCTGTCATTCGGTGGGGGGTTATATATGACTACTACTATAATTTTCTGTCCTCCAGTTGCTATGGTGCCTGATATGTAGTCACTGAAACCTTCACAGTTCTGAATTACCATCTCTTCGAAACTCCAACCTTCTCTTAGTAGTAAAGCTACACCACCACCTCCTCTCCATTCTCTCTCTTTCCTCACTACATAGTAGCCCTGTGGAAACACTGCATTTGTTATGGTGTTTGTTAGCTTTGTTTCTGTGAGTGCTATTATGTATGTGTGTGAGTGTGTGTGTGTGTGTGTGTGTGTGGAAAAAAGTAAAATAAAAATCAGTTGATTGATAGTTGAGAGGCGGGCCCAAAGAGCCAGAGCTCAACCCCCGCAAGCACAACTACGTGGGTACAAGTAAGTAAATACACACATACACTAAATACCTGGGAGTTAAGAGTAGCTTACGAATGAAATACATTGGGCAGTGATGAGGCGGAATCAGACTCCATACACAGTTGTAAGTGTAGACTGCCTGATTAATCTGTCCCCGTGGTTATCTTAAGATAATTTCGGGGCTTAGCGTCCCCGCGGCCCGGTCCTCGACCAGGCCTCCTTTTTGTTACAAACCCTAGGACGCGGCCCGTAGCAGCTGTCTAACTCCCAGGTACCTATTTACTGCTAGATGAACAGGGAAATCCTGATGAAAGAAACTCTACTCATTTATTTTCGCCTCCGCCGGGGATCGAACCCGGAATTTAGGACTACAAATCCCGAGCGCTGTCCACTCAGCCGTCAGGGCCAGGCCCCCTCAGGAAATGTTTGTGGGGGAAACAAATTGGCAAAATGATCAGGGAAAGAGAGGGGCCTCAAAACAACAATTCACTTAGAGTATATTACACTAACAATAGAAGTCTAAGAAACAAAATAAGTGACTTGAATGCTCTTGTCTGCACAGAAAAAATAAATATTATTGCACTTACCGAAACGTCTATGAATGTAGAAAATAGATAACTATTTGCTGAATATCAAATATATGGATTTAACCCTTAAGCTGCTAAGGGGTTCTGAGGACATTTACACCCTTGAGCACATGAAAAAACTAATTCTAAAAAAAAAAAATTGTCATCTAAACATGTTAATTTGTATCCCTTGAGCACAGGAAAAAATGATAAAAAAATCTATTGTACTTATCAATGACGTAATTGAGCCGACAAGTTGGCCGATGACGTCACAGAGCGTGAGCGCTCAAGGGTGATGCGTCAGAGAGCCGTCACTCATGGCGGCTCAGGAAGCCCTAGTTGCCGAGAATTTATTTTCGCGGCATTATTTACAGTATCTATGGCACATCTTACAATAATTTTTTTCGCTAGTATTTTGACCAGACCACACACTAGAAGTTGAAGGGACGACGACGTTTCGGTCCGTCCTGGACCATTCTCAAGTCGCTTGAGAATGGTCCAGGACGGATCATAGAATATCATGTTCGAGAATATCATGTTCGAGAATATCATGTTCGCTAGTATTGTTCCAATTATTGTCACTTGACGTTGTATTATAATAAAACTGGTATAAACTCACTACGCGCTCACATATTAGTGTCACAAGTATGCCCACCAAAATAGTATAGTTTACAGGAAATATACAATGATTTTTTTTTCAATATAAACACTAAAATTAACTTGATATGTACATTTATTTACAAAAGTATTACACATTTAGTAGTCCTGGAGACTGTGATACTGTGCGAAATAGTCGCTATGGCACAGAGGAACGCAAACGCTTCGCACCATGTTAACATTAATTTACGTTTCTGTGGCCTCATTTTGGTGCTGGAACACACAACACACCGACGCTGGCCTGCTGCACGAGCTCCAGTTGGTGGTAATTTCTTGATTTGGTGTACCAGAGGCCTCCCTGTAAGCGAGCCTGGGTGCAGGGGCATGGTTCAATATTGTGTCCTGAATGGGTCTTTGTATGCCAGGTGTCCTCGCCAAACGTACCTAGTAACTGTTTCACAACTTGAAAACTAAATGAATGGAAATATGGTTTTCTAGCTGTTTTCACAAGATACATGTTGTAACTGTTCAGTATTGTTACGTCAATAAGGTGGAAAATCATTTTCTTCGTCCACTTCACAGTCTTCCGTACACACTCTACAGCACCCACCATCATGTCACATTTATCAATTAAACGCATGTTGATGTTGTAGTCCATCACACAATCTGGCTTATATATTAATTGCTTTGTTGTTCTGTTTACCTTGCCACTGTCCACCATTGTACCAGGGTGAATGGTGGTCAACATGTTCACTTCACGTCTGTCTTTCCACCGGACTTTAAGTGTTGCACCTATCACAATCACCTACTTGCATAGCAGTGTCAAACACAGGCATTTCCCTTCGTTTTGGCTTTACTGTGCCACACACTCCCGTTTCATTATCAAGCAAGAATTTGGTTAGTAAGGGACTGGTATAATAGTTATCTGTGTACAATATGTGGCCCTTGTTCAGATATGGTGCAAGCAGTGCCTTCACCACACTACCTGAGAAGCTATGTTGGTCATTAGCAGAAATTGCCCCTTGGGAATCTCCGCCAGCAGACTTTAAGATTATGGTTCTTGTAGGGAAAAAGAACCAGACAAATCCTCTTCTGCTATGTAACATTGCACAGATGCATATAGAAGCAAACATGGCATCCGACAGCTTCACATACTTCACCGATGGATCAGTAGACCAGCAGGGACACGAAACCGGAGCTGCAGTTCAAGCAGGAAACTCTGTCCATAGTTGGAGGCTCTCAAATGGGTGTTCGACTTTCCAAACAGAGATGCTAGCCATTCAAAAGGCTTTGGAACATGCTCTTGCTCAACACCGACAACATGTTATCATACATACAGATTCGAGAACCGCCATTGAAACCTTGCAACAAGACCGCATATGTGATAACATACATCTGATCACAACTGTCCTATCATTAATGCAAACACTCAAACGACAAGGCCGACGGGTCCTTCTCAACTGGGTGCCAAGTCATGTGGGAATCGTAAGAAATGACATTGCAGACGAAGCTGCAAAACTTGCAACTAAGAGAAGAACTGTAGACATTTGCATACCACAGAGTCTGTCACAGATTAAGCGAGTAATTAGAAACAGAGCAATGCAAAAGTTGTACAGTGACCACAACTCAGCTGTTGCAACATCTTGATCTGCGGGTTGGTACAGGAATTCAACCAACTACGAACCACTTATGTTAATGAAGGGGAGCAGTAGGGCAACAGAAGTACACTTACATCGCATCAGGCTTGGATACCCATGTGCATGGGAAATAGGCTTACAGGTTCCGGAAGATGAGAGGAAATGTCAACACTGTGGAGAAATGCCCGACAGACCTCTGGAACATTATCTAACACAGTGCACAGTTACAAACCCATTAAGATTTCAACTTCAATTCAACAGAGCAGAAGAAGTTGCTAAACACATATGGCAACATCTTACTAAAGCGACCATACGAGTAATAAATACTCATACTCCGCCCAAGTAAACTGGAAACAAGCGACACTTAGTGGGCCAGCCAGAGGCTTAGGGCCCGCACAGGAATATCCCTGCAAAAAAAAAAAATTAGCAGGAATGTCTACATTTTTGGCGGAATACAGTATCATGTGTAACAACATTCCTGATTCACAGTAACAGAGCACAAAGAATTTCAATCCGAATCGGTGCTGTTTTGAGGGAATATACTGATTGAAAGCAGCACGTCCTTTGAAAAGAACTAGGGATTCATCAATAACCAACTTTTGAGCTGATACGTAGTAATCTCGGAACTTTCCAATCAGGTCATTTAGCACGTGCCTCTCCCTCCAAAGCTTATCATCCTGTCTCTCGTATGCATTATTTGCAAAATGAAGGCACTGTAGGATCAACAGAAATCTGTCTCGGGACATATATTTCCCGAACAATGGTGTTGGAACAGCGTTGTCTTTGCTAAAACAATGTGATATTACGTGTTTCACACAATGTTTCATCAACATACAAATTGCGAAAAACATACAATTCCCCTACATCGCCTCTTTTTAACGCTGTAGTCGTAAAAATTCTGATGCCTCCTCACCTTCAATGAGATCAGCCGCAAGTCTGTTCGTTTCGTGAACAAAATGTTCCATGAGCGGCTCATCGAAATTATGCAGTGAAGAAGTCCGTTTCACTCATTTCGTCACCTGTATCAGGGAAAAGATCTGTAATTCCCACATCTCTATTGTCAAAGTCGGGAATTTGTGGAACAAAATCTTCCCCATCACTCCACACAAATAAACCTGCTGTCTTCCGAGAGCCATTAGCTGCACCACGGCGAGGAATCCGGGGACTAGGAGCTGAAGCAGGTCTAGCAACAGTAGGGGCAGGAAGGGTCGATGAGGGAAAAGTATTGGAATATGATGGGATTTGTTCGTCATTGTCGCCATTTTGTTCCATGTGGCGGCGCTTGGCTGGGCAGGCAGCTGATGCGGCAAAACTTGTACTGGCACTAGCAGGCGTGGTAAAACTATTCTCAGATTCTACATCACTAAAATCAGAGAATAATTCAATTGTTTCAGACTCGTCGATCTTATCATAAACTTGCAATGGAACACATGAACTATGAGCTTGGGCCCGAAGTGGTGTTGAGTAGTAGCGGGTGACTCTCGTGGCATCCTCACCCTCGTGGCACCAACATGTTCACCCTCACTATCCGTGGTTTCCATTTCCTCAGGCTGTGTATAGTCCTCATCTATATCCAAGTCGTCAATATCAGATTCGTCAACGTCTTTGAACAATTCATTGGCTATTTCGTCTTCGGTCAAAGACTGCGCAGCGCAGTGCATTGAGCAAAGTCGGACACTGGGTCGTGATGCGCTCGCCATGGTGTCTGGCCACTAACTAAGGCCTGGGAAACAATGGAGGCCTGCACTAGATTTTTTTTCAAGATGGCATCTGTTTGTAATCGCCCCTGGCTACGGTATGGGTGACCCCTTTACACCACGGGACATTTGAATCGTGCCTGGCACCCTTTGGCATATATAAACGCCATGCACATGGTGGGACACGTTACTCATGGCATATATATATATATGCCATGCACATGGTGGTACATTTTACTCATGGCATATATATACGCCATGCACATGGTGGTACATGTTACTCATGACATATATATATATACGCCATGCGCAGTTTAAGGGTAAAACTATTTCACACAGATAGATATATTAGATGAGGAAGGGGAGTCGCCATATAAGTTAAGGAAAATTTGAAATGTAGTCTCAAAGAGGGAATCAAAACTGAGCCACACACAAACTATTTGGATAGAATTAAACGAAAAGCTAATACTCTTATAATAGGAGTTATATACAGGCAACTAAACTTAAACAGAATGGAAGCAAAGCACATATGATATGAAATATCTAGAGCATCTAGGTCTAACAGTATTTGTGTCACTTTAATTTTAGTGGAATAAATTGGTTTAACAGAACAGGGAATAGTGAAGCAGAAGATTTTCTAGAATTATTGACGATTGCTATCTTATGCAACACATTAAGGAACCAACACGAGAAAATAATATTTTAGATTTAGTGTTAACTAACAGGGAAACACAAATTAATGACATCAAAATTGGAAGTAAGCTAGGGAACAGTTATCAGAAAGAAATCAGATGTAGCATAGAATGGAATAGATCTGTTGAAGAAAATTCTGTTAAAGTGCCATATTTTCAAAAAGCTGATTTTAATAGCCTAAGAAATTGTTTGGGTCAAATTGATTGGACAGTCTTGGGCATGGGGGTGGGCTGGTCTTGGAGGGAGACGTGAACCCAGCGATAGGTGATGTAAAAAGGGATTTTGATGTGGATTCAAAATATAACTTATTTAAAAATATTCTAAGCAAAGCACAGGAACGTAGTTTACCATACAAATTGAATAGATCGCATACTAATGACCCGAAATGGAAAACAAAGTATCGGAAGAACCTTAAAGGTAGAAAGAGAGTTTAGTTAAAAAGGATAAAGAATGGGGAAGTCTGTTTAGAACAAGAATTCGTACAAATGATTAGAAATAAAAACGAGATAAGGAAAAAAGAAATAAACAAAACTATGACGTTCGTACAGCAGGGCATGCAAGAGCAAATCCTAAAGTTTTTTTTCAGTTATATCAAACTAAGATTAAGAAAAGGATAGCTTTATGAAAAACTGATACAGGTCATATAACGGATAATGACGAAGATATGAGTAGTATGTTTAATAAATAATTTATCTCTGTGTTTACTAAAGAGGAAATTAACAATATGTCTTCAGCCGAACAAGTCTATGTGGGGTGGGGACGAGGACAGGTTGACTAGTTTAGCAGTTACCAGGGAGGATGTAATTAAACAAATAGTAAAACTCAAACCAAACAAATCTCCAGGGCCGGATGAAGTGTTTGCCAGAGAGCTTAAAGAATGCAAAGAGGAGCTTTGGGAGCCACTATCTATCATATTTAATAAATCAATAGAGTCAGGCAGAGTGCCAGAGTCGGAAGGTTGCTAATGTGGAACCAACTTTTAAGACAGGAGATAGATCACTTCCGTCAAATTATCGCCCAATTAGCCTAAGGTCTATTGTGGGAAAGTTACTTGAATCGATAATGGCCAATACAATTCATCTTCATCTTGAAAAACAAAATAAATAAATGAGCCGCAACATGGTTTTACAAATGGCCGTTCATGTTTAACAAATTTGCTATCTTTTTATTCCAGCATAGTTGAGGCAGTTGATAGTGGTAAGGATTGTGATGTTGTGTACCTTGATTTTAGGAAAGCTTTTGATACAGTGCCACATGGAAGACTGATTAAAAAAGATAGAGGCTCATGGTATTGGGGGTGCTATATTAAGTTGAATTAGGGCATGGGTAAAAAAAGAGAAATCAGAGTTATTATAAATGGGGTTAAGTCAGACCAGGAAAATGTTGTAAGTGGAGTGCCTCAAGGCTCTGTCCTGTGATGTCTGTTGTTTATAATATATATAAATGATTTAGATCCAGGTTTGAGTAGCAACATTTGCAAATTTGACGATAATACAAAAATCGGTAGGAAAATAAACATGGAAGAAGACACACTATCACTTCAAGTCAATGTAAATAGGGTTTTGAAATAGTCAAAAGATTGGCAGATGCAGTTTACTGCTGATAAATGANAGCAAACATTGAGAGGAATGAGTTTATACCTCTGGGAGAGATCATTTACGTATATCAGAAACAGGATAGGTCCGAGTACAGAGCCTGTGGGACTCCACTGGTGACTTCACACCATTCTGAGGTCTCACCCCTCACTAACTCTCTGCTTCCTATTGCTTAGGTACTCCCTTATCCACTGGAGCGCCTTCCAGTACTACTGCCTGTTTTCCAGCTTATGCATCAATCTTTTATGGGGTACTGTGTCAAAGGCTTTCCGACAGTCCAAAAAAAATGCCCATCCTTCCCTTTCTTGCTTAATCTTTGTCACCTGATCATAGAATTCTATCAAGCCTGTAAGCAAGATTTACCCTCCCTGAACCATGTTGATGGGTTGTCACGAAGTCTCTTCTCTCCAGATGTGTTACTAGGTTTTTCTCACAATCTTCTCCATCACCTTGAATGGTATACAAGGTAAGGACACTGGCTGTACTGAGCATTTGTGTTCCTCACGTGTGCTGTCTCTTGCCTGTCACCCATTTTGTATTGGTACTACATTAGCAGTCTTCCATATTTCTGGTAGGTCTCCCGTTTCCAGTGACCTACTATACACTATGGAGAGTGGCAAGTAAAGTGCTTCTGCACACTCTTTCAATACCCATGATGAGATTTCGTCCGGCCCAACAGCTTTTCTCACGTCCAGCTCAATAGGCGCTTCTTGACCTCATCTCTCTATGTGAGAAGCAATCCATATCTAGATCTAAACCGCACAATTCTAAAGATTGGCCATGAGCTTTGTTGATGGTGATTGCAAACGCCAATCGAATTAAGAATTACAATCTCTTAAATTGAAATGGCAAATCCATTGGAATCATAGAATGTGAGGAATGAGGCCATCTTCACTTGGAAAGGTCTGTCAAGATTGTTGCTTCTATGACGTTGCTGAATAATTTTTTCAGTTTTTAATTACAGTTCGTACAGTGATGGTATCCCTGGCAGATTGAGTGAATTAAAAATTCTGCTAGTAATTATCCCCTTCATCTGCTTCCACCACAGTGTCGATGGACTTTTATGTGACTTCCTTGCTTTGTATGTTAGACTGAATATATTATTAAGTTCTTAGACGTCTTTGTTCTTGGCCGCAAAAACAGCACATTCACTCAACCCATCGTGATTCTTATAATTGGTTTGAATATTGGGAAATACTTTTTCAACCAATTCTTCTTTTGACGTCACTAAATTGTAGAAGTTAAGAGGCAATGAAATTCGTTCTGAGGTCAGATCAACTGGCACGTTTCCGTTCCCAATTTCCAGAAATTGATGTGAAAATATCTCGGCTGATGAGTCTTTTTGCAGTTGGACACGCATATTTGTAGTTAATTTTAACATCTTTACATGGCACTGCAAAGTAGAGTATTTCAGGCAAGCATTTATTTCATCCGCTGGTGTCAATCGAGGAATTACAGGTAATGTTTTCATGAAATCTCCTGGAAGCAATATTAATGCGTTCCCAAATGGTCTGATGTTTCCACACAAATCTTGCAATGATCAATCAAGAGCCTCGAGAGATTTTTTGTGGGCCATTGTGCATTCATCTCAAACAATAAGTTTGCATTTCTGCAACACTTTTCCCATGCCGGATTCATTGGAAATGTTGCACGTGGGAGTTTCAATGAATTGCATGTTCAATGGCCATTTCAAAGCCGAAGTAGCAGTTCTTCCACCTGGTAGCATGTTGCAGCTATTCTGGACGATGCCAGAGCTAAGGTTATGCCATTTTGGGATCGAAATGCTACCGAAAATCCATCTAATCAGAAAGGTTGTATAGTACCTCCTGGCGCATCTAAGAAGATTTCTCCAAACCCATTATTGACAGTTTGAATTATTTGATCGTAAATGTCTTTTTGCTCAAGCATTAGCGTAAGAATATTTGATTGCACATACGATAACAGATCACCCGTGTTGTAATATTGTTCACGACGCAATTCTACATTGAACAAAGCAGCAGCAGATCGATTCGGTGATGGCATTCCAATTGAATGAGAACTTTGTTTGCGGTTTCTAAGTAAATCAAAGTAAGCATCATTATCAACGCTTCGTTGAAGATTTCTGCTGTGAAATTCATGTTCATTTTGGAATTTCCTTGCGTATTCAACGGACAATATCTTCAGCCATGTGCAATTTGTGTTTCTCCCATACTCTGTTGGAGGTGAAGGAGAGCCGGTAGTCAATATAATTGCAAACAATGCACGAATTTGATTTGGATGGGACGTGTTGGACGTGTCATTAATGCATACATCCAGTGTCGGTCGTTCTCCAATAAATTCAGAGCTTGACATGCACTACGGAAGGTGGCATGTGTGACGCCGCTGACAAATCTCAATTGCTGGAAAGGCGTTGGACCGGTTACATTGACCAACAGCTTGCAAAGAAAGAAGCATTCATCTTGATTGGAATGCATGGTGCACAGTCTGCTTATCATAGTTTGTTTGAATGTGCCATGTTGTCCATCGACTCGCTCTCCTTGTTTACGTCGTTCAAGCGATTTTCTACTGGCATTCCATGTGTAATACGTAGGCACTTCCGAATACAGCAATGTTTTCGCAAACATGTAAATTTGACATAACGTAAAGAAAGCAGTTAACGTTGTAGCTGGTGGATTCATAGCTGTTTGTTGCACATTTGCAGTTGTGAAATAAACGTGTTGTCCATTTTCTTGTTTAAAAAAAAATACTAACAAAATACTTCAATTCAAACGCCGATCAATTAACACAGCTCAATTTCACCACCAATTGCACTGGAAAATAAGAACAGTTAAAAAACCAGAATGAAACAAGAAATAATTATCAAAAAGAAGGCACCAAACCGGGAAGGCTATGTAGCACCATCAAATATGCGGAATAATCAGAGGGCTCTAAATATCACCAAGGATGCCAATACTAGAACAAAAACGCATAAGGCGAACGATATCAAAAGTGTCCGAGTCACCAAGAATTCTATTGAGGGACAGGTGACTGTGAGTGGCGGTCGGAAAGCAAGATACATGCTTGTCCTGGAAGTCAGGACATTCAAGAAGGACATGCACGACCGTAAGAGGAACAATGCAGTTGGGACAACAAGGAGCAGGGCGGCACTCCATCAAGTGACCATGGGTTAAACGAGTATGGCCAATACGCAAACTCGCAGGAGCCGTTTCCCATCGCCGGTTACGGTGGTAGGAGGACGGCCATGAGGAAACACAACATTTAAGAGTACGTAGTTCGTTACCAGTAACAGACTACCAAGAAGCCTGCCAACGGGTAAGGATGGAGGAATTGATAACCGGGTAAAAGTAGGAATATGGAATACCTTTACGAGAGACGGGACAAGAGCGGACAGCTTCCTTGGTGGCAGCATCTGCATGCTCATTTAAAGACACACCCATATGGCTGGGAAGCGAGATAACCTCGCTTCGAGATAATCCTGTAAGCGAGATAACAACCGGACAGAAAGAGGGAGGTGGTGAAGAGGAACAGGAACCGCAGGAGGGGTAAAAGTTAAAGCACGACAGAGGCGATAGGAAGGATGTTGTAAGGACCGCGCAAGATAACGAAGACAGTAGCGATCACGGCGGTCCTGGAGAGACAGGAAGCCAGTGTCAACATACAAGCTAAGGACGGGAGTCGAACGAAAGGCACCAGAAATGAGGTGCAACCCAGTATGGTGCAAAGCATCAAGACGGCGAAGAGTAGAAGGAGAAGCAGACGAGTAAGCAGGGCAACCATAATCGAACTTAGACAGGACGAGAGAGGAATGTAAAGCAAGGAGAGTGCACCAATCCGCTCCCCAAGAAGTGTAGGACAATACCCGAAGGAGGGTAAGGGTCTTAGAGCACTCAACACGGAGGTAAGAGATATGGGGAGACCAAGACAAATAAGTGTCAAAGAATAACCCCAAAAGCTTCGCAGAATCTTTGTTCTCATGGGGATGACCATAAAAGGACAGAGGGACGAAGAACGACCTGTTTCCGAGTAAAAGTCATGGCACAAGTCTTAGTAGAAGAGAACTTTAAGCCATGATCGGTGGCCCAAGACGACACGGCATCAATCGCAAGTTGAAGCCGGCGTTGAAGGAGAGGCGAATCATCACCCTGACAGCAAAGGGTAAGATCATCAACATAGAGAGCGGAAAAGACGCCTGAAGGAAGAGAGGAAAGAAGACCATTGAGGGCAACCAGAAAAAGAGTAGTGCTCAGAAACCTACCCAGGGGCACACCTTCGTATTGCTGAAAAGAGGCAGAGGGAGCGGTACAAAGCCTCACCCGAAAGAAACGACGAGAGAGGAAGCTGCGGAGAAAGAGGGAGATGACCATGAAGGCCAAAAGAATGAAGCTGGGATAGAATATGATAGCGCCAAGTGATGCCGTAAGCGTTTTCTAGGTCAAAAATGACAGCAACAACGGAGGTCTTCGCAGCAAAAGCAGTACAAATATAGACCTCCAAGTTCACCAGGACATCTGTTGTGCTGCGGCACTCACGGAAACCAAATTGAGAAGGGGAGAGGAGGTGATGGTGTTCCAGGAACCACATCAGACGAACGTTAACCATACGTTCAAAGAGTTTGCAGACAACTCATGAGGGCAATAGGGTGGAAGTCTTTAGGGGATGTCCCGAGAGACCCCGGTTTCCGAATAGGAAGTGCAACAGCATCGAGCCAGTCCTCAGGGACTAACGACGACTCCCAGATCCGATTATACAGACTCAGTAAATACTGAGACGTGCACGGAGGGAGATGGCGAAGCATCTCAATAAATGCCATCGGAGCCCGCTGCCGTTGAACCGCAGAGGGCCAGGGCAGAACGAAGTTCAGAGAGAGAGAGAAGGGATCGTTATAGGGAAGTTGAAGACGAGTGCAGAAATCTAAAGAACGAGACTCAAGGACAGGTTTACGAAGAGGGAAAGATTGGGGAAGATGAAGACCAGAGCTAACAGAAGAAAAGTGGGAACCCAATTCGGTAGCGACCTGCAACGGGTCCGCCACAAGAGTACCACAGAGGTGAAGGACCGGTGAAACATCGGGAACGAATTTACTCGCTATCTTGCGGATACGCTTCCATATCTGCGGCAGAGGAGTTTTGGACGTAATAGCGGAGACATAAGATGCCCAACATTCACGTTTAGCTGTACGGATGGCCCTACGAGCCACAGCACTTGCCTTCCGAAAGAAAAGAAAAGAATCGGCTGTCTACCGACGGCGGTGTTTCTTCCAGGCTGCACGCTTATAGCGGACAGCCTGAGCACAGTCTGCATTTCACCAGGGAACGCACTTCCGTGGACCCCGAGAGGAAGGGCGAGGAATAGAGCGGAGGGCAGCGTCGAAGACAGTGTCATGAAAAAGAAGGAGAGAGCGAGGGAGAGGCAGAAGGGAGAGGTCAGAGAGCCGCACTGAGGGTAATTAGGTTCCAGTCCGCTTTAGCAAACTGCCACCTAGGGTAGGAGAGGGGAGGGCGACAAGAGAAAAAGGTAACAAGGATGGGCAAATGGTCACTGCCATGGAGGTCATCAACAACCTGCCACGTGAAATCTAAGTAAAGAGACGACGAGTAAAGAGAAAGATAAAGACAGGAAAGGGTACGAGTCCGAGAGTCCAAATGTGTGGGCTCACCAGAATTCAGAAGAGACAGAGAAGAAGAGAGGATAAACTGCTCATGAAGGCAATACCCGGGTGTTCGTCAGAACATCACCCCAAAGGGAATGACGACAATTGAAATCACCCAGCAAAAGCACAGGCTCCGGCAAGAAGTCCAATAGGTTTTTCAGATCAGGAAGAGAAAGCAGGACACATGGGGGGGAGATAAATGGAACAAACTCTGTACCATTTCCCCACAAAGATACGAGCAGCAGAACAATAGAGAGGCGAAGGAAAAAGTAAAAGGACAAAGAGAACATCAGCGCGAATCAAGAGAGCAGAAGAATTAGGAGCCCCAGCAACAGCTGGGGGGGGGGAGGGAGAGAAAGGAATACCCACGAAAGCGATCAGAACGAGCACCAAACTTCAGCTCCTGGAGACAGACACAAAGGGGCGAAAACCGCAAAATCAGAAGCTGGAGTTCGAGGAAATTGGCGTAATAACCACGAACGTTCCATTGAAGAATAGACATCGATGAGAAGAGGAAGGACAGCAACAGAACAACGAAGAAACAAAAGCGAAAAGGGAACACAGCACGTTAAAGAAGCGCAGGATCAGGGTCAGGGTCATCGAAGTTAGTTTTAGGGGGCATGGGTAAACTGAGTAAAGGAGGAGGGAAGGTAGCTAGAGTACCGACCAGGGGCGGACGAGCAGGGTCCGGAGGAGGAAGAGCGGGGGGGAGGATAACCGAGGGTCAAGGACAGCAGCAGGAGGGACAGAAACAAGGGGAAGCACTTCAGCAAGGGTACCAACCGTGAGGGAAGCAGGGGCTAAATAGCAGGAACAGGGGACGTAACCACAGAAACGGGAGGGGACGGAGCTAGAGTGTCAGAAGTAGGGGCCGAGGAAGAAAGCGAAGCTTTTTACCCACCGGGGAGGAGGAAGGAGAGGAGCCAGGCTTAAGCTGCTTACTCAAAGAGACCGGTGTCCCAGCAACTACATACTGGGCAATGGATTCCAGCATCTCAACATTAGAAGCTGAACAAGAGCATATACGACGGCCGTTGGGAGAGCGATAGACATCTGCCCATACCGACAGGTGGCTTGGAGAGTCAATAGACAGAGGAGAAGGATGGGAAGGAAGATCGGAGGGAGACAAGGAAGAAGACACATGAGACATGACAGACCGGACAGGATGAAGGGGAACCCCCAGACAGTACCTGGAGGGGGACCCTTCGGGACACTCAATGGAACAGAGGAAGGAGCGGTGGGCACATCAGGGTCCAATGCCTGGAAACGGTTTCGAATCTGAGGAAGGTGGGAAGGAAGAGCACAACACGCGAGCATAAGAGACGTTAGCATAAGGTGGGAGCCGGCGAACCTGGCGCCTCGCCTCAGGAAAAGATAAACGCTCCCGTTGCTTCAAGTTGAGGATGGTTGCCTCAAGCTTGTAATGTATACACGCACGGGAGAAGGTAGGGTGGGCCTCACCACAATTGAGGCAGCGAACCTGGGGAGAAGTGCACTCCGACTTTGAGTGACCTTCGCCCCTCCCCCCCCACCCCACACAAAAGACCGAGAGAGACAGTTCCAGAGCAGCGGGTGGCACCATACCCAAACCTCCAGCACTTAAAGAGAGTCGAGGAGAGGGAATATACTCTTGGACAGAGCACCTGGCACCAGCAAGAATGACAGAGGGTGGAAGGGTCCTACCATCAAAGGTAATCTTCACAACCCAAAGGGGTTGACGGCGGCGACCACGAGGGGGCGAGTAAACGAGTCTACCTGGAGGACAGAATGGCCCTGGGCATCGAGGATATGACGAGTATCCTCGTGACAGTCCTGGAGATTCCGAACACCGGTAGCAACATGGGGCGGGAGGAGAATAGTGCCAACACTGACATTCAACCGAACGTTCTTCGAGACGCGAATAGAGGTCTCGCCAAGGCAGGAAAAGGCGGCCAAGTTGGAGGCTGCATCCTGAGGAGCAGCAGCAACGACACTTGCACCGAAATGGGTAGGATGGAAAGTAACAGAGGCATCTACGGAATTAACAAGGTGCCTATGAAGGGAGAAATCGTCAGGAGGCGCAGAATCAAGTGGGAGGAGATCAAAGTATTTGACCCATGAAGCGGGACCAAACAAGGCCTGATACGCATCAGCACGGGAAGGAATCGAGCGAGTGTGGCCGTGTCGAGGACGGCGTTGAGAACCCTCAGAGAGGGGGGTTAAAATGCCCAGTAGTCACAATGAGAGACTGAGCCATGCCAGGGGACGAGGTGGTTACCACTGGGGGCTTGGGGCTCGACCTAACCACAGAGGAGGGAGGGAAGCCGAGGGGAGTAGTCAGGAGGGTCAAAGGAGGAGCAAGGTCGGGGCCCAACGCAGCGGGGGCTACAGAGCCCGGTCTTCCAATACAGTCCGACTCGGGGGCTTGGTCGCCCACCCCACGAGCCTGAGAGGGTACAAGAGGAACATTCATCAACGTACATACGAAAAGAAACTTTTATTCACGAATGTGCCCCCCACACCCACCATGGAGCCACAATTAGAGGCAGTACACCCAACAAGAAGCTATCGCCTATCAAGCCGAGGCCTCCTAGGTGTGCGTCGTGAGTATACGCCCCACAAACGCCACCTTAAGAACCGTCAGTCCATCGAGATCGGGTTTAGCGACGAAAGGGGGATTGACAATAAAAGGTTCCCCTCACTCGAGATGTTGGGTACTACAGTTTAACAGGTGCAAGAGTATGCCTCCTCAAACACCCGGGCATCAAAACAAAAGGAGGCCAAAGGAATGACCAAAACAGACACAAGGTCAGCAGGAAATGATAACGAGAAAGGAGAAGAGGGGGGGGGGGGAGAAAAACGAAACAAAGGGAAAAGGAAAAGGAGTCCAGCAAAATTTGTGAGGACAGCAGCAGGAATACAGCAGGAGCAGGATCACTAGAAAATGGCTGCTAAAGTTCAACTCAGGAAAGTGTAAAGTAATGAAATTAGGCGAAGTGAGCAGGAGGCTGAACACAAGGTACCACCTGGGAGGTGAAATCCTGCAAGAGTCAATTAGAGAGAAAGATCTGGGGGTTGATATCACACCAAACCTGTCCCCCAGAGGCTCGCATCAAAATGATATCATCAGGGCTAGACTGGCCAACATAAGAACTGCCTTTAGAAACTTGTGTAAGGAATCGTTCAGGACCCTGTATACCACTTATGTCAGAACAATCTTGGAATATGCAGCGCGAGCCTGGCGTCCATACCTAGTTAAACGCAAGATAAAGTTAGAGAAGATTCAGCGGTATGCCACCAGGCTCGTCCCGGAACCGAGAGGAATGAGCTACGAGGAAAGGCTAAAGGAGCTGAACCTCACGTCCCTGGAAAACAGAAGAGTAAGGGGAGACATGATAACCACCTTCAAAATTCTCAGGGGACATGGTGGACAAAGACAAACT
Source organism: Procambarus virginalis (assembly GCA_020271785.1). Classification (NCBI taxonomy): domain Eukaryota; kingdom Metazoa; phylum Arthropoda; class Malacostraca; order Decapoda; family Cambaridae; genus Procambarus; species Procambarus virginalis. The sequence goes on from WNGS01102264.1 coordinate 46,352, forward strand.
CTTGAGCACGGGTGAGACACGAACAAGGGGACACAGGTGGAAACGTAGTACCCAGATGAGCCCCAGAGACGTTAGAAATTTTTTCAGTGTCAGTAGTTAATATATGGAAAATTCTAGGAAATGATGTAGTGGAGGCTGACTCCATACACAGTTTCAAATGTAGATATGATAGAGCCCAGTAGGCTCAGGAATCTGCACACCAGTTGATTGATAGTTGAGAGGCGAGACCAAAGAGACAAAGCTCAATCCCTGCAAGCACAATTAGGCGAGTACAAGGCTACAAAAGGACAGGGGGAGCGCCCCAAGGAGCATCACACGCCGGCAGCCGCTCACCAAACCCCCTCACGGCAGCAACGAGCTGGACAGGTAGAGGGTTGCAGCTTATGAAGATTATTGTGTATGTATGTATGTATGTATATATATATATATATATATATATATATATATATATATATATATATATATATATGTATATATATATATATATATATATATATATATATATATATATATATATATATATATATATATATATATATATATATGAATACTCACACCCCAGAAGTGACTCGAACCCATACTCCCAGGAGCAACGCAACTGGTATGTACAAGACGCCTTAAACCACTTGACCATCACGACCGGACAAAATGAGGTGATAGCCGAAGCTATTTGAACCACCTCACCGCCGGCACTCGGATGGTTATCTTGGGCATAGCATTTTACCAAATCACCTCATTCTTTGGGGCACACGTGAGGAACACAAATGCGAACAAGCCTGAATGGTCCCCAGGACTATATGCGAATGAAAACTCACACCCCAGAAGTGACTCGAACCCATACTCCCAGGAGCAACACAACTGGTATGTACAAGACGCCTTAAACCACTTGACCATCACGACCGGACAAAATGAGGTGATAGCCGAAGCTATTTGAACCACCTCACCGCCGGCACTCGGATGGTTATCTTGGGCATAGCATTTTACCAAATCACCTGATTCTTTGGGGCACACGTGAGGAACACAAATGCGAACAAGCCTGAATGGTCCCCAGGACTATATGCGAATGAAAACTCACCTCGGCTATCACCTCATTTTGTCCGGTCGTGATGGTCAAGTGGTTTAAGGCGTCTTGTACATACCAGTTGCGTTGCTCCTGGGAGTATGGGTTCGAGTCACTTCTGGGGTGTGAGTTTTCATTCGCATATAGTCCTGGGGACCATTCAGGCTTGTTCGCATTTGTGTTCCTCACGTGTGCCCCAAAGAATGAGGTGATTTGGTAAAATGCTATGCCCAAGATAACCATCCGAGTGCCGGCGGTGAGGTGGTTCAAATAGCTTCGGCTATCACCTCATTTTGTCCGGTCGTGATGGTCAAGTGGTTTAAGGCGTCTTGTACATACCAGTTGCATTGCTCCTGGGAGTATGGGTTCGAGTCACTTCTGGGGTGTGAGTTTTCATTCGCATATAGTCCTGGGGACCATTCAGGCTTGTTCGCATTTGTGTTCCTCACGTGTGCCCCAAAGAATGAGGTGATTTGGTAAAATGCTATGCCCAAGATAACCATCCGAGTGCCGGCGGTGAGGTGGTTCAAATACCTTCGGCTATCACCTCATTTTGTCCGGTCGTGATGTTCATGTGGTTTAAGGCGTCTTGTACATACCAGTTGCGTTGCTCCTGGGAGTATGGGTTCGAGTCACTTCTGGGGTGTGAGTTTTCATTCGCATATAGTCCTGGGGACCATTCAGGCTTGTTCGCATATATATATATATATATATATATATATATATATATATATATATATATATATATATATATGGATTATTCATGTGTTTTGCTGTCCATGTCTGTAGGAGAGTGTACCCTGTGTTTCACGTACTCATTTCTTGCGACGGAGGGATGTTATGACCACGCATACACCAGTATGATCATACTGAGATTGGTGTACGAGTGTGCTCAAACTATACAGTGATATCTTGGTTGATAGCCTCGTATCACGAATATTGTGTATATGATATAATCTTTTGTTACCATATATTATTCTTATTTTTATGTATTGTATGACACACATTTCCAAGTCTATATTAATTCTGTATCAAAGTTGTATGCCATGTAATTGTGGATATATATTAGATGTCTAGTTATAAGGTAAGGTAATTATCAAAAGAAGGCTATGTAGCACCATCAAGGTAGACCGGGAAGGCTATGTAGCACCATCAAAGTGTGAAATAATCAGAGGGCGCTAAATATCACCAAGAATGTCAATACGAGAACAAAAACGCATAAGGCGAACGATATCAAAAGTATCCGAGTCACCAAGAATTCTATCGAGGGACAAGTGACTGCGAGGGGTGGTCGGAAAGCAAGACACACGCTCGTCCTGGAAGTCAGGACATTCAAGAGAAGAAGACTCTATTCTAGCCTATTCTAATAGCCTAACCTATTCTAACCTAACCTAACCTAACTAACCTAACCTAAACCTAACCTAACTAACCTAACCAAACTTAACCTAACCTAACCTATCCTAACTAACCTAACCTAAACTTAAACCTAACCAAACTTAACCTAACCTATCCTAACCTAACCAACACCCACCTCGCAAGAAACAAACAAACACCTAAACTGACCCTCACCAGTATGTAATCCTACAAGAAGCTCACAACTCCTGGATACCTGTTTACTGCTCGGAGAACAGAGGCATTAGGTGATAGGAAACGCCACCAATAATTTCATTCCTGCCTGTCCGGGTTTCGATCCAGGAATCCCCGATTGTTAGTCTAGAAGGAACACATACATGTATCTCTGTGTACTCGCCTATTTGTACTTGCAGGACCGAGCAGCAGTTTTTGATCGTTCACATTATAGCCGCAGGTTGTATTAAATGCCAATACGGATGGCTGTTGGATGGTTGGATGTTGTTGTTGTTGAGGAAGGTTGTTTAAACCTTCTAGCCTTAAACCTGTCTAAACCTCTAGCAACCTAAAGCAAGTCTAGTAGGCCTAGTCGGACAGGCCGTGTTCTTAATCCGGATGATCAGGCTGCGTTCGAGCCTGTCGAAACGGTTGCAATTACAGGGTTCCCTCTCCTGTAGCAGCATCACTTTCGATAGATTCTCTGGATGTTCTCCTTCTGGCAGTTCTCACCTTTAAAACATTAATTTAAAACAAAATTTAAAACAGTATTTTAAACATATATATACATAGTAAACTTTTATCTCTGTCCGTGTGTGTGTCTTGATTCCGTGTGAGACTTGATTCCGTGTGAGACTTGATTCCGTGGGAGTCTTGATTCCGTGTGAGTCTTGATTCCGTATGTGTCCGTGTCCGTCAGAGTCTATGAGTGTCCGTGGGGTTTTTATCCCTGATTTATTTTATTTATTTATAATCCCTGGGGTTTTGAGTCCAGGATGCCATTTGTGTCCCCTCAAATTGCCTCCCTATCTTATCTGTCCCTTGTCTGGGATCGTGTCAATGTCCATGTGTGTCTTGATTCCGTGTGTGTGTGTGTATTGATTCCGTATGTGTCCGTGTCCGTCAGAGTCTATGAGTGTCCGTGTCCTGGGGTTTTGAGTCCAGGAGGCCATTTGTGTCCCCTCAAATTGCCTCCCGTATCTCCACCTTGGGATCGTGTCAGTGTCCATGTGTGTCTTGATTCCGCGTGTGTCTTGATTCCGCGTGTGTCTTGATTCCGCGTGTGTCTTGAGTCCGTGTGTGTGTCTTGATTCAGCGTGTGTCTTGAGTCCGTGTGTGTGTCTTGATTCCGTGTGTGTGTCCTTGAGCGTGTGTCTTGATTCCGTGTATGTCTTGATTCAGCGTGTGTCTTGAGTCCGTGTATGTCTTGATTCAGCGTGTGTGTCTTGATTCCGTGTATGTCTTGATTCAGCGTGTGTCTTGAGTCCGTGTATGTCTTGATTCAGCGTGTGTCTTGAGTCCGTGTATGTCTTGATTCAGCGTGTGTGTCTTGAGTCCGTGTGTCTTCTGAGGCCGTGTGCGTCTTGATTGTCCGGGTGTCTTTGGGGTTTTGGATCCAGAGTATTTGTGTCGACCCAAATTGCCTCCCTTCTCCCCACCAGGTGGATTGAAAGACCTGCCCGAGGTCAGTGGATCCAGGTATCCGTCCGTGGGCCCCCGGACTTCAACCCTTCCCCACATTCCACGGGGTCAGTCAATCAATCTTCGGCTATCCAGAGAGTATCGAAACTGATGCTCCTACAGGAGGGGACACACAGAGAAATCTGTGCCCTGTACATGCAACCGTTCCGACAGGCTCGAACGCAGGTCTATCCGGATTAAGAACATGTTCTATCCGACTAGGCCACGCTGGAGTTGCCTTCTGAAACAAATTTGGCACTTGTATTTATATGTCGTAGCAAGGTTAGTTAGTGTCTTATTTATCAACAGTTGCAATGATTGACATGTGAAGTTGTTAATTTGTGTTGACAGTTAGAAATACCTAACAGCTTTGATTCAGCGTGTGTCGATGTTGGGAGTGTAATAGTCATGATGACTGTGTTGGGAGTGTAATAGTCATGATGACTGTGTTGGGAGTGTAATAGTCATGATGACTGTGTTGGGAGTGTAATAGTCATGATGACTGTGTTGGGAGTGTAATAGTCATGATGACTGTGTTGGGAGTGTAATAGTCATGATGACTGTGTTGGGAGTGTAATAGTCATGATGACTGTGTTGGGAGTGTAATAGTCATGATGACTGTGTTGGGAGTGTAATAGTCATGATGACTGTGTTGGGAGTGTAATAGTCATGATGACTGTGTTGGGAGTGTAATAGTCATGATGACTGTGTTGGGAGTGTAATAGTCATGATGACTGTGTTGGGAGTGTAATAGTCATGATGACTATGTTGGGAGTGTAATAGTCATGATGACTATGTTGGGAGTGTAATAGTCATGATGACTATGTTGGGAGTGTAATAGTCATGATGACTATGCCCGATTGGTAATAGGCATATTTATAATGCTGGAAATGTAATGGTCATGATGACGATGTTTAGTTCTAGAGAACACAGGATGTTTAGGTCTAGGGAACACGAGATGTTTAGGTCGAGAGAACACGGGATGTTTATGTCAAGAGAACACGGGATGTTTATGTCAAGAGAACACGGGATGTTTATGTCAAGAGAACACGGGATGTTTATGTCAAGAGAACACGGGATGTTTAGGTCAAGAGAACACGGGATGTTTAGGTCAAGAGAACACGGGATGTTTAGGTCAAGAGAACACGGGATGTTTAGGTCAAGAGAACACGGGATGTTTAGGTCAAGAGAACACGGGATGTTTGTGTCGATATAACACGGGATGATTTGGTCTAGAGAACACGGGATGTTTTGGTCTAGAGAACACAGGATGTTTAGGCCGAGAGAACATGGGATGTTTCGGTCTAGAAAACACAGGATGTTTATGTCTAGAGAACACAGGATGTTTAGGTCTAGAAAACATGGGATGTTTATGTCTAGAGAACACAGGATGTTTATGTCTAGAGAACACGGGATGTTTAGGTCTAGAGAACGCGCGATGTTTAGGTCTAGAGAACACGGGATGTTTAGGTCTAGAGAACACGGGATGTTTAGGTCTAGAGAACACAGGATGTTTAGGTCTAGAGAACACAGGATGTTTAGGTCTAGAAAACATTGGGGAATGATTAGTTCTAGAGAACACGAGATGTTTAGTTCTAGAGAATACGGGGGATGTTTAGGTCTAGAGAACATGAGATGTTTAGGTCTAGAGAACCCAGGGGATAATTAGGTAAAGAACATGTTACTATTAGGTTATGTACAACATTGTCATGTTGGCTTCTAGATTTCTCCTGATAATTGCTTAGAACAATCAGTATAAAGATTATTAAATAATAATGTATCGTTGACGCTGTTTGACCAACCCACCAAAAGCCACTGTGAAAAATAACGTTGTCTTTCTCCGGGTTTTCTATGCACTCGTTGGGTTAGGTGGGTTGCCTGGGTTCGTAAGTCTTCGGTTAGGTTAGAAGGTTGGTTTTTGGACGGAGTGGCAAACCAAGAAAATGCGCTGCTTTAAGGCGTATTATTGTGTTGGATACGACAGTAAGTATAGGAAAGGCTTATGAGGAAGTAGTGTGAGAGGAGCAGGCCATCATACACATACTTTCATTATTTCTATAAAATTTAGATAGAAAACAATAACCAGAGAATCACATAAAGAACATTGTGCTTAGGGCTTATGCACTCTTTCCAACATAAGAATAACCTTTAAATACATTGATGGCGAAATATTAAGAACACTGTTCACTACCTTAGTATAAAAACCGAAGTTGGCAAATGTAGCAGTTGTATGGCGCCCATATTTCAAGAAGCACATAAATAAACTGGAAAATGTTTACACATGCAACTGAATGACTTCAGGAACTGATAAACAACAACTTTGTGGAGAGGTTAGAGGCATTAAATATACGACAGCTTGAAGATAGAAGAAAAAGTGGTGATATGATCACCTGATAGAAAATAGTAGTGGAATCTACAAAATTGGTAAAAAAGAATTTTCGAAAACATGAACTTTAAGAACAAGAATTCATAGATCCAAACTGAGGAAATGTAGCTCTCAAAAAATTAGAACGCTCATTTTGGCAGAGAGAGTGGAAGACGGTTGGAACTCTTTATGTGAGATGGTGGAGGCAAAACCCTCAATGAACAAATCCACAAGGGCAGTGACGAGGGTTCGAACCTACGTCCGAGAGCATCCCAGACACTACCTTAATCGACTGCGTGTGGATTTGTTCATATGATACATCACGCTATTGTGATTTCTGTGTGTAAAACCCTCAATAGTTTCAAAGCATCATATAACAAAGAGCACTGGGAGGACGGGACACCACGAGCGTAGCTCTTAACCTGTAACTACACTTAGTTAATAGTAAGAGTGAAGACTCTAACGTCTTGCCACACACACACACACACTCACTCATACACATAATTACTCTCTGATTACCAAGAAAGGAGAGCTGGAGATTTAAATATCAGTAAAAATCTCCATTACTCAGGAAGATCAGTGACCATAGAGTGGGAGCGGCCGCTGATGTCCTGGCGGTCATCAGATCAACCCATAATACACTGTCGGTGTCTTCCATTTTTCTCTTGCACCTCGTGGTGGAGGGTGACTTACACACTGATGTCTACACAAGATTCACTTTTAAATTTACTTAATTCATTCATATATATGGTAAAGTGTGTATATATATCCTTCAATTCAATAAATATTTCATAGAAACTACAGTTTCCACTAAATATAACAGGTAGAGTACCCGAAGGCTCAAATTTGGGGTCAATATTGTTCCATTAAAGTGAATGACCTACCCGAGGGAGTGAGCCCCAACATGAGTGAGGTGATGATGAATATAAAAACAGAGGAGGACTGTAGAAAGTTGCAGGAAGACCTTGACAAACTTCAGGAGTGTTCTGAATTCCATTGCTGAATTTGAATGATTACTGAATTTATATCCCAAGATTTTGAAGTAATGAAGATGGGGAAGAGAGTAAGGAGATCAGAAGGAATTTACACAATAAAGGGAAGACAGCTACAATTACTGAAGAGAGAACAAATAATGGAAGTGGATATAGTTCCATCTGGAACACCAAAAGTTTACATTCAGGATGACATCGGAATCATATGGGACGCTAGCAAACAATATGGGACATTAGCAAACAAGCAAAGATAATTTACAGGAGATAATACTATGCCCCACAGCAATACTGTGGTACACGCAGTTCATTAATGTTTCCACTACGTGTCTCTTGTTTCCAGTGACCTTTTATACATCATAGAGAGTGGCACTCTTATTGCTTCTACACCCTCTTCCAGTATCCATAGTGAGATTCTGTCAGGCCCAACAGCCTTTGTCACATTCAGCTCCAAAACATTCCTTTTGACCTCATCACTGGTAACCTCAAATTTATCCAAGGCTGCTTAATTTACCGCCTCCTCTCTCAATACAAGGACTTCTCACTGCTCTATTGTGTAGATCTTCTGGAAGCTTTGTTGAGATCTTCCCAATCTGTGAAGATTGTGATGGCAATCTGTGAAGATTGTGATGATCTGAAACAATCTGATACAATCTGTGTATCCGTTCTCCTCTTTTCTCAGTTTCATTACGTTATGTAGCCCCATTTAATGTTATGGGGAAGTGAACTTACAGCATCGCGGAAAACTTGGCCTGGCCATCTATATAAATAAAAAGGAAATTTTGTTGTTTGTTTAAAATCGCTAATATCCGAAAGTTCTTCACCGATTGCTTTGAAATTTTCACACAACGTTCCATTCGCATCCAAGCAGGTTTTTATAAACATACTTATATATGTCACGTCTGTGAAGGGAAAAAACATGCTTTTTTTTAAACTGTGTTTTCATGCGTTTTTCATGTGAGTGAAATCTTCGAAACTCTTTACCGATTGCTTTGAAATTTTGACACAAACGTTGCCTTCGAATCGGCGCGTGTTTTTATTACATACTATATACATGCCTCACCTGTGACAGGAAAAAAACATGCTTTTTAGAAAAAAACAGCACCATCTGTTTGATGTAAGAGCAACACACGCTGTAATCTCCGAAAGTTCTTCACCGATTGCTTGAAATTTTGACACAACGTTCCATTCGAATACACTCATGCTTTTATATACCTACTATATAGATGCAACACCTGTGGCAAGTAAAAACAAATCTTTTTTTAAAACAGCGCCATCTGTTTCTCGCAAGAGCAACACATTCCATTAAATGTTACGATTCCATTCAATGTTTCCGATTGCATTAATAAATTTCAATTTCATCGATTTCGATTTTTTTCATTGTGGATCATTATTTGGTGTGGCTTGCCTTGGAATTGAGCTGTGCTGTTTACCATACCGTTCATTTCATGAGTATAGTTTATGTTTACTTTTTTCATTTTTCATTGGTTTTAACTTGTTCTCTATTTTTCAGTGATGGGAACATCAGATCATTTGATGTTCCCAATTTTCTGAAGGGAATACTGATCATTTGGGAATGCATCGGACAAGGGAGTGGGGAAGGTCGGGAGGACAAGAGGACAGGGAGTGGGGAAGAAGAATGGACAGGGGAGGGGGGCAAGGCAGAATGGATGAGGGGAGGGGGAGAGGAAAGGGTTGGGAGGACGAGGGAACAGAGGCATTAGGATGGTTGGGTGGACGAGGAGATGGGGAAAGGGGTAATGGTGAGGAGAACTGGGGGACTGGGAACGTTGCTGTGACTCAGCAACGCACACGCGTTGAGAGCCACAGCAACACGTGGCCGGGTACAGCTAGTCTATATAAATAAAATAGAAATGTTCGTTTGTTCAAAATCGCAAATCTCTGAAAGGTCTTCACCGATTGCCTTGAAATTTTCACACACGTTCCATTCACATCCGAGCGGGTTTTTATGTACATACTATATAGATGTCACATCTGTGACAGGAAAAAAACATGCTTCGCTTCAAATGCTTTTTTTTCGTGTGTTTTTCAAGCGAGGGAAATCTTTGAAAACTCTTTCAAAGCAATCTTTACCGATTGCTTTGAAATCTTGACACAGCATTGCATTAGAATAGGCGAGTGTTTTTTATACCTAATATAACA
>WNGS01102264.1:57256-79689 GCA_020271785.1 Procambarus virginalis
TCGACTAGATGTCCCCATGGAGTCAACAATCAACAAAAGCGACTTGCACAATATTATTCTGGATCACTTCTTAGATGAAGGAATTCTCACGACAACTATCTATTGCAGATCGGCACTCTGGCAGCTATGAAGTTAAAGCTCGAACTAGCGAAAATCGAACGTAAACAAAAAGCAGCTCTACAACAACAGAAAGAAGCTCTCCGGATAAAGAAAGAAGAGGCTGCCTTAAAGAAAGAAGAACAGGAACGCGAGGCTGCCTTAAAGAAAGAAGAACAGGAACGCGAGGCTGCCCTAAAGAAAGAACAGGAATGCGAGGCTGCCCTAAAGAAAGAAGAACAGGAACGCGAGGCTGCCTAAAGGACACGTAGGAACTATCCTAAGCTGGAACGCGAGGCTGCCCTACAACGTGAGCGTGAGAGGAACAGCTTGAAGCACAAAACGTCCCTTGGAGATGCAACATGAACACGATAAGAGGTAAGCTGATAGTGTTCTAGAATACCGTCGACAAGAACTCAACTTGGAAACTACACACCACACTCAGCGCCAACAAGCTACAGCTAGTCTTCCAGTAGCTTCAATGTCTCCCAGGCAAGTAAGTTAATGCCACCATTCGTTGAGACAGAGATAGATATGTTTTTACTACTTTTGAGGCCTTAGCTAAAAGACTTACCTGGTCTGAAGATCAATGGTCTACACTTCTCAGAGTGCATCTCACAGGTAGAGCTGCGATTACGCTCACTACCTTAGCGTCTGAGAATGACTACCAGACTCTAAGCAAGCAGTTTTAGACGCCTACCTTCTCTCCACCGAAAGCTACAGACGAAAATTCCGTGATTATCTAAAGGAAAGTGTTACCACCTATTTAGAATTTGCCAATACAAACAAAGATATTTCATGAAATGGCTGGAAGCAGCCCATGTTTCTACATTTTCAGACCTTGTGAACCTTATTCTAGTCGAAGAATTCTTTCGACGTATTCCTACTCCCATCCGTCTTCATTTAGCAGATAAGGAGGAAACCGACTACATCAGATGTGCAAAGTCGTCTGACACCTATAGCCTTATTCACAGGTTGACAACTGACACATCTTCCAGTAAGAAGTCTTGGTCTAGTTATGACAAAGTGAGTACCGATCAGATGAGCTCAATTGTATTGTAGGTATTGCAAGCTCTATGGACATACCATAGATAAATGTGGAAAAGCCCAATACAAAGGCTATAGTGAAACTCCTAAACCCAAACCGACTCCTCCTAAGTCCGGTAAGCCTGTGATGAATGTTGGTGTTCCTGTTAATGATCTTTCTCTCTTCAGCAAACACCTGTACCCTGGAACTGTCTGCCAACAGCACAGATTCGGAGGGATGTTCTAAAGGGAAAATCTTGAGGGACACAGCGGCTCGTCAGTCAATATTGAAATCGGCTGTGCCTAACATCACCTACACCGGGGAGACGGTCCTTATCACTGACCTCACTGCCACCACTCCGTATCCACTCGCCAGAGTCCACCTGGATTGTCCTTTCGTACAAGGTGAAGTCCAAGTCGCCATCCGGGAAAAGCCTTTTCCCATGAAAGGTGTACAACTTCTCCCAAAGATCTGCAACCTTCCAACTTGATCATCATGGACAAACCCCAGGTATGTGACTCGGTAGTGGAAAACCCCATCTTGAGGTATGTTCCAGCAGAGGTCCAAGAAAGTGATGAAATCTCTCCTCCGGTTTTGGTGACAACCCGTGCGAAAGCTGCACGCCCGCAATCAGCTGACTCTACTGCAACAGCTGTTCCTCAAAACCATCAGACTCTACCACCGAATCTTACTATGTTGGAGTTACGTAAGTTACAGAGGGAGGAGCCTTCATTATTCTTCCAAGCCGAGACTCAATCTGACAATATTCCTGGGTTCATCCTAGAGAACCAGTTGCTCTACCGCAGGTACCGAGCCAGTAAGCTAACGGAGGATGACGATTGGGCTAATGTCGACCAACTAGTAGTTCCTACCAGCCTTCGGCCTGATATTCTACACCTGGCCCATGGAGCACTTTCTCACTATGGTTTAGTTAGATCTATCACAGAATCAGACAAGCCTACTACTGGCCAGGTATGATTAAGGATGTAAATAGTTATGTACAACAGTGTCATACATGTCAGATGGCAGGAAAACCTAACATCTCAATTCACAAGGCTCCTTTAATTCCCATTCCGGTGCCTTCGGAACCTATTCACACTCATCATAGACTGTGTTGGTCCTTTACCCCGGACCAGTTCTGGCAACGCATATATACTAACCATCCTGTGTCCAACCACCAGATTCCCCATAGCAGATTCCCCTGTTACCTAGCAGTAAAATAGGTACCTGGGTGTTAGTCAGCTGTCACGGGCTGCTTCCTGGGGGTGGAGGCCTGGTCGAGGACCGGGCCGCGGGGACACTAAAAAGCTCCGAAATCATCAAGATAACTCAAGATAGCAGTTCCAGTAAAGAACATTACGGCTGCTACAGTGGTGAAACAACTAATGAAGATCTTTACCCAATATGGATTTCCTCGGGAGATTCAAAGTGACTGTGGCACCAACTTCACCAGTGATCTCTTGAAAATACTGGAAGAATTCATCACTCAGGTATTGTCCAGCCCCTATCATCCTGCTTCACAGGGTTCTCTTGAACGTAGTCACCAAACGATAAAATCACTAAGAAATTTTGCAATGAAACCATGAAAAACTGGGATAAACAACTTGACATCATCATGTGCATTTTCAGAAGTCTCCCAAAAGAGTTTCTAGGAGCAACTCCTTATGAGATGCTCTACGGACGTAAGTGCCGTACTCCTCTTAAAGCTTTTAAAGACTCTACGTAATGCCACCTTCAGTGACCCTCAGCATGTGCCCCAGTTTCTTCAAAACTTAAAGCACATTCTAGAGAGTACGTAAATTTGCTAATGATAATTTATCGAAAGCTCAAGATAAGATGAAGATTTATTTTGACAAACGTAGCAAAATCAGGAAACTTAAAACAGGAGACTTCGTGCTGGCATATTTTCCGATCCCTGGTTCTCCATTGCAAAATAAGTTTTCAGGACCATACCGCATCAAGGAGTGCAGAAACAACCACAACTACGTTCTTTAAACTTCAGATAGGCGGCGGAGGACCCAGTTGTGCCACGTCAATCTTCTGAAGGAGTATAAAGGTATTCCCCCCACTGTGCTAATATCCCTCTCCACTTTAAAGATCCTTACCTCCACAGTGAGACCTTCCCTGCTTCTCCTCCTGAAAGCACTAACTCTGAGTTAGTGCCTTCCAACTCTGCCTTCCAACTCTGAAATCCTTACTGATCTTCCTAAATATTTACAGGACTAATAATGCTCCTCTCAAAGTTCTTCAAGAACATCAGAAGTTGTTCAGCGATGATCCCCAGGAGTGTAATGTGGTTCAGCACGACATTTAGCTGCTTCCTGATACCCAACCGATTCGTCAACCCTTCTACCGTATCAGCCCATACAAAAATAAAGTTATGCGTGCTGAAGTACAGTACCTTCTGGATCATGGGCCGGCCACCCCTTGTGAGTCCCCTTGGGCCTCACCCTGCATCTTGGTGGCGAAACCGCACGGTAAAGTACGACTGTGTACCGACTATCGGAAACTGAACCTTGTGACTGTCAAGGATGCTTACCCTTTACCTCGTATAGATGATATCCTTGCTGCAGTAGGTAATGATAGTTATTCGTCCCAACTTGATTTGTTAAAAGGCTATTACCAAATAAGCCTGACAGAGAGAGCTAAGGAAATATCTGCCTTCACCACTCCTTTTGGCCTGTACAGATATGAACGCCTTCCTTTTGGACTGTGTAATGCCTCGGCCACCTTCCAGCGAGCTGTCAACCGCGTCATCTACGGCCTAGATCACACCTACGCCTACTTGGATGACATCGTTGTGGCAACTAACACTTGGAGCGAACATCTGCTCCAGCTGCGACGATTGTTCTCCAAGCTCCTGACAGCTGGCCTTACCATCAACTTGGGCAAGTCCACCTTTGCCAAAGGTGTAGTGCATTATCTTGGTCATGTGATAGAGAGTGGCAGCATAGCTCCTTTAACCATTCACACTCAAGCCATTCAGCATTACCCACAACCTACAACCAGGAAACAGCTCCTGCGCTTCCTTGGCCTGTGCATTGGTAGAGAGCCAGGTGAGATTCGCCTGGCTGACCTCAGGTCACTTGGTTGTCAATTAACACTTAGAGGGGTGAGATCCAGGCCAGACAAGTTGGCGTCTGTCAAAATCCTTGTCTGTGACTCATATATCTCCATGTATGTATTAAATAAAAATAAACCAAACACCTTTACAGTGTTACAATATTACGAAGCCCTTCGTCATCAATGTCGACGCAAGTGGCACTGGCATCGGGGTCGTCCTAATGCAACAACGTGGCGAAGAGGTTCTCCCTGTCAGCTACAAGTTAAAGCCTCACCAGAAGAACTACAGCACAATAGAAAAGGAACTCCTTTCCATCGTCCTGAACCTGCAACATTTTGAACCTTACCTACAGGGTAATCGGTCTATTACCATCTACTCAGACCACAATCCTCTGCGGTTCCTACAACAAGCCCAATTCAGCAATCAACGTCTTCTACGCTGGGCTCTGTACTTGCAGAATTTTAATCTGGAGATCTTCTACATCAAGGGCTCGTACATCATCATAGCCGACGCCCTCTCCAGAGTCTACAAGGTAGAGACAGCTACTCCTACCTCTCTACCATCTACTGAAGTAACTTAACCCGTAAGAGCAAGGTTCGGGGGGGGGGAGCTTTTACGATAATCTCCTTCAAGAGAGATTTGGCCTGCTCTTTCCTATCAGCACGTTACTTCAGTACATCTACAACATCTGATACTACAATCAAGAGTAGTACATATTTAGTAGAATACGTTCCTACAGGAAGTATACGTACCATATACGTATCGCTCACTCCACTCCCCCATCATCACTGTCGCCACTTCACCCCCGTCGATCACCAAACTGCCAATTCCAGCCAGCACGCTTCCCATTGGTGAATCAGCGTCTGCACTCGACTTCAGCGCCATCTGCATAGCCGATGACTGAGCGTGCACAAGCCATTGGTTTTAGAATATTCTGTTCTCTCAAAGCTGATACAACTATCTAGTATACGCTTGTGTAATAGTGGATGTTATCAGCCAGCGCATTATTCTCAGCACCTTTTAATTCATTTTTGTCTTGGTCATTGTAGAATAACGTAACCATTGTTTTATTTTATATTATTTTTTTACTTTGTAATCTTGTTTTTTTGCACTGTACATAAACAAGGGATTATCTTTGTTCATATTTGATTTCAAGTTAATTAAAGTTTCTTTGTTCATACTATTTGTTTTGCGTGTTTTTCCCTTTTACTTCACCACAGGAGGACACAGCCACGCAATCAACTTTTTTTTTTATCTTTTTTTGTTTGTAAATGTGATTGGCATTGACACCAGCCATTGGAAGGACTGCCGAACACCTACACACACTACTTTTTTTCCATCACAATATATATAATTAAAAATTGTTAAAGTAATATCCTTTGATTATTAAGAAAGCGCGCAATCAATTTTAATGGCAGTGGTCGAGTGTTCCCTCAAACTCTTAGTGTTACATTTGCGTGTTCCATCAAGCAAGTGTTTCAAATTAAATAAATCGCACTTAGTAACTTAAATAATTAACTTAAAGTAAAATAAAACCAAGTTAAATTCAGTGTTGTGATCTCTTGAATGATAATAAAAGTTAAGTTACTGTACGCATTCTATCTTGTCCTCTCGTAAAATACGAATATGGGTCGCGAATAACAAGTGGGAAGAGAATTCATTCACTGGATGGCTTGAGTCAGGGTGGCGACGACCCGTCATCACTTGTCAAACAAGCAAGAGGATTTACAGATTCTTATCATAGAAAATATTTTCAAACTTGGCATAATTCTGAGCACATTTTGGACGCATGGATGATTTTTTACAAGGGTTGTGTTGAGTTATGCTTTTTAAGTTACTGAATCATTTATGGAGATGTGAGGTACATTTAAATTTCACTTGGAACCGACGCCTGGTCTCAAAGTTAAAGAAATTAGTGAAAATTTATATTTCTCATTGAGACGCAATGGACTCGACCCATCCTCACTCAGCCCCTGCCCAATTACCCACCCCAGCCACAACCCATTCCCAACCAAGCCCTACCGATTTACCCACCCCAGCCACATCACATCCCCACCCACCCCTACTCGTCTACCCACCCAAACCTCAACCAACCCGTTCTCGCACTTGCTTAAAGTCAATATCGTGTTAATGAATAAGTGCATGTGTGACATACTAATTTATTGTGAATTTGAGTTTACCTTGAAATGCTGAATAGAAAACCACAACCTAACCTAACGTTAAGTACGTTAAGATACTACAATTAGTACTGATCCTATACCTATATTGATATTACAGTTTTATAAAAATAATTAAACAAAACTAAAATATTTAAATAAATTGTAAAATAACTGAGGATATTGTTAAATTTTGTATAAAATCTCTATTAATAAAACAGAGGAAAAGTTAGTGCCTTGAAAAATAAAATGGTTGGGATATATCACATATATACTTATAAATAAGCGAAATAGTGACTAAGCAATAAGTCATATGTGCTGTCTTGTGCGAGAGCGGGTTGCCTAGCCATAACCTATCCCCCACCCAACCTTGCCACTCACAACCCCGACCTGTATACACGCTGCCTCGACCCCTTCCCACCCACTCACACTTCCCTCAACCCCACCCCGACCAAACTTCCTTTCCTCAACAATTACCCATCCACACTTCCTCCCTCAATCCCTCCCTATCCTCCCTTCTTCGTACTCCATGTCTTACCCCCTTCCCTCCTCACACTTTCCCTGTCCCGCTCAACCCCAACCACTCCTGCCTGTGGCCAGCCAAGCCCCTCCTCCTTCACCCACCCCCACTTCTCTCTCCTTCCCCCCTCAATCCTTCTCCCCCCCCCCCCCATTGTAGACTCCCAGGAAATTGCTTGTAGAGGAAGCAAGCAGGCATCTGGTAGACGCAACATGTGTAATGAATTATGTTGGAACTGTTATGGTCGAGACAATTTTCGAAATTCTTGAACAAGTGTATAGGTTAATGAAGACCCAGGACAGGTCACTCCTTCGGATGGTAGATGTTACGACCCTGGATTCTTAATTGGCTGCCAGGAAACCAAGGGTCAATTTTTTTTTTTTTATATTCATGCATCCACAGAATACTCGAGTATTCTGATAGTGATAGGCCCTGACTTAGGGATTTTGTGTGATTTCTTAAATATTAGAACATTAATTGATGGGATTTGATTATGTAAAAAGATATATTGAATAGTATAACATATATTCAAGGGACCTGGAGCCTTGTCTGTTGATGTTCCCGTCTTTCCTGCCAGACGTAGAAGTAATCTGGTTGCTCAGAGCAGGCAGACTGTGCTTATTGAATATTAATATAATAGAGAGCTAGTTGTTAGCTATTCTTACAACGGTTAAAGCAACAAGGAAATTTATCCGGGAAAACTTGGGATGATTGTTACTGTATGATCAGTTGGGTATCGATCAGGCAACAATCATGAAAAGCTGGGAGAGTTGCTAGGCTCTGTCTTTGTTGGAGTCTCCTACTGGCTGGTCACACGCCCTTCTGGGCTTTGTTCCTAACCTCTTCTATTCCTCCTCTTCTCTCTCCTTAACCTATGATACAAGCCAAGTATTTACATCCTTGTGTATTTGTGCCACCGTGTTCTAGGATATTTAGCGGTGTCTTCTTAAGCCAGTGTTGAGCCCAAACGTTACTCTGGGGTGGCTTGAGGTGACCGACCACGTGTACCTTTATTTACTGTGAAACTTAAGTGTGTTCTAGTGTCCCTTTAGACTTTACCCTAAGTTGCAGTTTGTAATCCTTGTATCCTGCCTATGTGGATTCACGGGGGTTAACGTAAGATTGAGTGGTAAAGTAATTTGTTGTATTCATGTATTGCTGTATTTTTGTAAGGTTATAAATAAGTTCTGTGGTTATTGTGGAGTTTCCATTTACCCTATTTGGAAGGGAGTAGATAGATCTCACTTAGAGAGAGATAGATATAGATTAGGACAAATATTATTTTCCAGGAATTGTCTTCCCTGGGGTCCAGGCCTAACCTAACTTCCACTATTTTAGGAACTCCTTGACCTTAGCTATTACCCCTCACAGAGCAGCCACGAGACCCCCCATAACAGTAGACCTACTTTTGAAGTGAAGGAGGAACGGGCGAGATTGAAGGCATTTGTGGACACTGGCAGTAAAGCAAATTTGATGAAAAATTCAGCCTTCAACAAGTTGAGACATGCTGGAAATGAGACATTTTACACAACACCTTAAGAGTTGTGTTAATACATTGACTGCAGATAATGGGCAAAAGATAGACATCTTGGGGACAGGATAACTTTGAAATAAGTAAGTTTTCTGGAGACATTTTAATCGGTATGGATTTCTTGAATAATTTGATTACTCCTAGTCTGCACAAAAAGGTGTGAGGAACTGTAAATTGTGGCTGGGAAAGATTTTTTACCATGTTGAGATGGTCGACCATCCTCCATTAGTGGCTTCAATTAAAAGGAAGCAGAAGTATAGCGTAAATTACCCCAAATTGCTTTTCATCTCTCTTCCAGACACTGATAAGAGGTCATGTGGGATATATGCATTGACCAAGCAAAAGTTGCCCACCACATTTTGTAAAATTCATTAAAGTGTCCGTGGGATGTCGCATCCTACCAGGAAATACCCTACAGGTGGCTGGAAGATGTCGGGTAATAATTCCTCTAAATCTGATTGTGGTGCTTGATTAAGGTGCACTTATTCCAGTCAACATCTCTCGCAAAGCCTATTGCTTCAGAGCAGGTAAGAGTGTATCTTGGGGAACTCTGGTGAACAATACAGAAATTTTTCACCACGAGTCATCTGAAACGCCAACTATCATAACACAATGTAGTGCATTAAATGTTACCGAGAGCAAGACACCATTTAAGAACATAAATAAGAAAAGGTTATAATATTACACAAGATTTAGAGAATTTATTATCAGCGCTAGATTTGCAACATGTTCCACAGACAGAAAACTGTTGAGAGGGATTTTATGGAAATTCCCGAAATTGTTTGCAACCGAGGATGACCAGATTGATCTCCTAGATAGAATTGAGCACACCATCACAACAGGTGACTACGTGCCTGTTTACACCCTGCAGTGGAGGCTTACGGAACAGGCAAAGAATGTTATCCAGCGTAAGTACCAGAAAATGTTAGGACAGGACATGATAGAGCCTAGTATGTCACTATGGTCGTCTCCTGACGTGTTCGTTCGTAAACCGGAGGGTAGTTACCGTTTTTGTGTGGACTACTGGAAGGTGAACAAAATTACTAAGGGTGTTTATGATTTACCCTGAATTAAGGATACAATAGGCCATTTCGGGGCAGCAAAATACTTTTCCAATTTTGATGCTAAGTCTGCATATTGGGTAATACTAGTGGCAGAGAAAAAGGGAAAAGACAGCCTTTTATGAGTGCAGGCACCCCTACCAATTTTGTAGGTTACCTTTTGGCCAAAAGTAAGTAAGTAATTATCAATAGAAGGCACCAAACCGGGAAGGCTATGTAGCACCATCAAATGTGCGGGATAATCAGAGGGCGCTAAATATCACCAAGGATGCCAACACGAGAACAAAAATGCATAAGGCGAACGATATCAAAAGTATCAGTCGCCAAAAATTCTATCGAGGGACAAACGACTGCGGGGGACAGTCGAAAAACAAGACACGCTCATCCTGGAAGTCAGGACATTGAACAAGGATATGTACGACCGTAAGAGGGACAATGCAATTTGGACAATAAGAAGCAGGGCGGTGCTCCATTAAGTGACCGTGAGTTAAATGGGTATGGCCAAGACGTAACCTAGCCAGTGCCGTTTCCCACCATCGGTTACGGTGGCAGGAGGAAGGCCACTGGGACACACGACTCTTGAGAGTACGCAGTTTGTTACCAATAACAAGACCAACAACGCTGCCAACGGGCAAGGATGGAGGCATGAATAACTGGGTAAAAGTCGGAATAAGGAACACCTTTACGGGAGACGGGACAAGTGTGGATAGCGTCCTTAGCGGCAGTATCCGCACGCTCATTTAAAGAGACACCAACATGGCTTGGAACCCAACAAAATGCAACCGACTTAAATTTACTGGAGATAAGAAACAGCCAATGTTGAATCTCGATGACCACAAGGTGGACGGGATTAAAGGACTCTAAAGCCATGAGGGCACTACGAGAGTCAACTACTACCACGAAGGAGGACTGCCCCCAGGAAAGCACGAGACGAAAAGCATAGAGAATAGCATAGTTCTGCTGTGAAGATGCTAGCCTCCGGAGGAAGGTGACACACATAAGTGTGGTCAGGAAAAACAACAGAGTAGCCCACACCGTCAGCAGACTTTGACCCGTCGGTGAAGATGGGAACGGAGTGGGAGTGAGAAGAAAAGTGCTCAAGGAAGAGGCGTTTCAGAACTGTAGGAGGGGTAAAAGCTTTAGTGATGCGGGTCAGAGAAGTACAAAATTTGGGAAAGGGGACACTCCATGGGGGCAAGGAGGGAACAATACGAGGAGAAACATTAATAAGACGAACCGAAAGAGAATCTTGTAAGCGAGAAACGGACAGAAAGAGGAAGGTGGTGAAGAGGAACAGGAACTACAGGAGGGGTAAAAGTCAAAGCACAATAGAGGCGAGAGTGAGGATGCTGTAAGGATCGCGCTAGATAGCGAAGACTAAGGATCGCTCTAGATAGCGAAGACTAAGGATCGCGCTAGATAGCGAAGACTAAGGATCGCGCTAGATAGCGAAGACTAAGGATCGCGCTAGATAGCGAAGACTAAGGATCGCGCTAGATAGCGAAGACTGTAGCGATCACGGCGATCGTGGAGAGACAGAAAGCCAGTGTCAGCGTACAAACTGAGGGTAGGAGTGGAACGAAAAGCACCAGAGCTGAGGCGCAACCCAGTATGGTGCAAAGGATCAAGACGGCGAAGAGTAGGAGAAGCAGAAGAGTATGCAGGGCAACCATAATCGAGCTTAGACAATACAAGAGAGGAATGCAAATAGAGGAGCGTGCGCCTATCCGCTCCCCAAGAAGTATGGGACAAAACCTTAAGTAGGTTAAGGGCCTTAGAGCATTCAACACGGAGGTAAGAGACATGGGGCGACCAAGACAAACGAGTGTCAAAGAATAACCCCAAAAGCTTTGCGGAATCTCTGTACTCAAGGGGATGACCATAAAGTGACAAAGAGGGACGAAGAACGACCCGCTTCCGAGTAAAAGTCATGGCACAAGTCTTAGTAGTAGAGAACTTGAAGCCATGATTGGTGGCCCAAGATGACACGGCATCAATCGCAAGTTGAAGCCGCCGTTGAAGGAGAGGCGAATCATCACCTCGACAGCAAAGAGTAAGATCGTCAACATAAAGAGCGGAGAAGATGCCAGAAGGAAGGGAGGAAAGGAGACCATTGAGGGCAACCAGAAAAAGCGTAGTACTCAGAACACTACCTTGGGGCACACCTTCACACTGCCGAAAAGAGGCAGAGAGAGTGGCACCAAGCCTGACTCGAAAAGTACGACGAGAGAGAAAGCTTTGAAGGAAGAGAGGAAGATTACCACGAAGGCCAAAAGAACGAAGTTGGGACAGAATATGGTATCTCCAAGTCGTGTCATAAGCCTTTTCCAGGTCAAAAAGGACAGCAACAACGGAGGTCTTCGCAGCAAAAGCAGTACGAATATAGACCTCCAAGTTCACCAGGACATCAGTCGTGCTGCGGCACTTGCGAAAACCAAATTGGAAGGAGAGAGGTGGTGATGGTGTTCCAAGAACCACATTAGACGGACATTTACCATACGCTCAAACAGCTTGCAAACACAACTCGTGAGAGCAATAGGGCGGAAGTCCTTAGGGGACGTACCGAGAGACCCTGGTTTCCGAATAGGGAGTACAACAGCATCGAGCCAGTCCTCAGGGACGGACGATGACTCCCAGACCTGGTTATACAGATTCAGTAAATACTGAAACGTGCACGGAGGGAGATGGCGAAGCATCTCATAATGAACGTCATCCGAGCCCGCTGCCGTAGATCCGCAGAGGGCCAGGGCAGACTGAAGTTCAGAAAGAGAGAAAGGATCGTTATAGGGAAGGCGGAGATGAGTGTGGAAATCTAAAGGATAAGATTCAAGAACAGGCTTACGAAGAAGGAAGGATTGAGGAAGATGAGAACCAGAGCTAACAGAAGAAAAGTGGGAACCCAGTTCGGCCGCGACCTTCACTGGATCCGCCACAAGAGTCCCACGGAGGTGGAGAACTGGCGAGACATCTGGAACGAACTTGCCCGCAATCTTGCGGATCTTCTTCCAAATCTGCGGTAGGAGTATCGGATGTAATGGTAGAAACATAAGATTTCCAACTCTCACGTTTAGCAGCACGGATGGTCCTACGGGCCACTGCACTTGCCTTCCAAAACAGAATAAAAGAATCAGCCGTCTGCCGGCGGCGGTGTTTTTTCCAGGCTGCATGCTTACAGCGGACAGCCCGAGCACAGTCCGCATTCCACCAGGGAACACACTTCCGTGTGCCCCGGGGGGAAGAGCGAGGGATAGAGCTGAGGACAGCGTTGAAGACTGTGTTATAAAAAAGGAGGAGGGTGCGAGGAAGAAGCAGAGAGGAAAGGTCAGAGAGAGTAGCACGGAGGGTGAATAGGCACCAGTCAGCCTTGGCAAACAGCCACCTAGGGAAGGAAAGAGGAGGGTGGAAAGAGAAAAAGGAAACAAGGATGGGGAAATGATCACTGTTATGGAGGTCATCAAGAACCTGCCACGTGAAATCTAAGTAGAGGGACGACGAGCAGAGAGAAAGATCAAGACAGGAAAGGGTGCGAGTTCTAGAGTCCACATGAATGAGCTCACCAGAATTCAGAAGAGATGGAGATGAAGCGAGGACGAACGGTTTGAGAAGACGGCCTCGGGTGTTTGTCAGAACATCACCCCATAGGGAATGTCGACAGTTGAAATCACCCAAAAGGAGCACCGGCTCTGGCAAGGAGTCCAGGAGGTGCTTAAGATCAGGAAGGGAAAGAGGGACATTTGGAGGGAGATAAATGGAACAGACTGTATACCATTTACCCACAAAAACACGGGCAGCAGAACAATGGATAGGGGACGGAAGAAGTAGGGGGACGAAGGGAATATCAGATCGAATTAAGAGAGCAGTAGAGTTATGGGCCCCAGCAAGAGCTGGGGGGGGGGGAGAAAGAAAGGAATAACCACGAAAGTGACCAGGACGAGCACCAAGCATTGGTTCCTGGAGACAAACACAAAGTGGTGTAAACTGTGTAATTAGAAGTTGGAGTTCATGGAAGTTGGCATAAAATCCACGAATATTCCACTGAAGAATAGACATTATCAAAGAGATAGGATAGTAATAGAGAACAAGATAGAAATTAAGGTAAAGAGGAACACAGTTTATTAAAGAATCTCAGGATCAGGGTCAGGGTCAGGATCAGGAGCAAGGTCAGTAAAATCAGGGTTAGGGGGCATGGGTAAACTTAGTAAGGAGAGAGGGAAGGGAGCGAGAGAACAGACCAGAGGCGGACTGACGGGGTCCGGAGGAGGAGGAGACAACTGAGAGGGGCAGGCAAGGACAGTTGGAGGAGGGGGGGGGGGGGCAGAAATCAGGGAGTGCACCTCAGGAAGGGCAGCAACAGAGAGGGAATCGGGGGCAGAAGAAACCTCCATATCAGAGACAGGGGTTCGACCACTGAAATGGGAGGGGAAGGAGTGACACAGAGGGAGGGGCGAGGAAGAAAGCGAAACCTTCTTACCCGCCGGAGAGGAAGAAGGAGAGGAGCCAGGCTTACGTTTCTGACTCAAAGAGACAGGCGTTCCAGTAACAACGTACCGGGCGACAGACTCAATGGTCTCAGCAGGAGAAGAGGAACGAGAGCGAACAACACGAAGATTGCTGGGAGGATGATGGATATCAGCCTGGACAGACAGGTGGCGTGGAGGGTCAAGAGACTGGGGGGAGGGTCGGGAAGAAAGAGTGGGGGGAGATGGGGAAGAAGACAAAGGAGATATGGCGGACTGGGTAGGAAGGGGGGAAATCCCAGATGGAGAACCAGGAGGGAGACCAGTAGGAGGCAAAGGAACAGGGGAGGGGGTGGTGGGTGTGGTCGGGTTTAAGGTCTGGAAACGGTTGTGAGACTGAGGAAGACGGGAAGGACGAGGAGAGGTAGAACGCAACACGCGAGCGTAGGAGACGCCCACGAAAGGGGTGAGACGACGAACTTGGCGTCTCGCTTCAGGAAAAGACAGACGATCACGGTGCTTCAAGTTGAGGACGGCTTCCTCGAGTTTGTAGTGCATACACGAGCGTGAGAAGGTAGGGTGGGCTTCACCGCAATTGAGGCAGCGAGCCTGGGGAGAAGTGCACTCGGACTTAGAATGACTATCGTCCCCACACAAGGGGCATAGATACACAGTACTGGTGCATTTGATGACACCGTGCCCGAACTTCCAACACTTATTGCATAGTGTAGGAGAGGGAATGTACTCTTGAACGGAGCATCTGGCACCAGCAAGAATAATAGAGGGCGGAAGGGTCCTACTATCAAAGGTGATTTTTACAACTCGAAGGGGCTGACGGCGACGACCACGAGGGGGTCAAGTAAACGTGTCCACCCGGAGGACAGAATGGCCTTGGGCTTCGAGGATATGTTTAATATCTTCATGGCAATCATTGAGGTCCCGAACACCAGTTGCAACATGGTGTGGGAGGAGAACAGTGCCAACATTGGCATTTAACCGAGCGTTTTTGGAGACCCGAACAGGGGTCTCTCCAATGCAGGACAAAGCGGCTAAGCGAGTAGCTGCACCCCTGAGGAGCAGCAGCGACGACACGAGTACCGTAACTGGTGGAGTTAAAAGTAACAGAGGCATCTACTGAATCAACAAGGTGTTTATGGAGGGAGAAATCGTCAGGAGGAGTAGAATCCAGATGGTGGAGATCAAAGTATTTAGCCCACGTAGCGGGACTAAACAAGGCATTGTAAGTAGTATTACGGGAAGGGATCGTGCGAGCGTGGCCGTGGCGGGAACGGCGTTGAGAATCCCCGGAGTTCATGGGAGTAAAAGGCGCAGTAGTCACAATGAGAGACGGAGCCGTGCCAGGGGACGAGGTCACCACCGGGGGCTGGGGACTCGACCCTACCACAGAGGAGGGAGGGGAGCTGAGGGGAATAGTCAGGTCGTCGGGGCCCAATGCAGCAGGGGCTACAGGGCCTGGTCTTCCAACACAATCCGACTCGGGGGCTTGGTCGCCCACCCCACGAGCCTGAGAAAATACAAGGGAAACATTATCAGCCATGAAAACGAGGAAAAACTTTCATTCACGAATGTGCCCCCACACCCACCATGGAGCCACAATTAGAGGCAGGACACCCAACAAGAAGCTATCGCCGATCTTGCCGGGGCCCCCCAGGGGTGCGTCGTGAGTATACGCCCCACAAACGCCACCTTAAGAACCGTGAGTCCGTCGAGAGCGGGTTCAGTGACGAAAGGGGGATTGACAATGAAAGGGTCCCCTCGCTCGATGGATACTACGTTGGGTACTACAGTTCTAAGGATGCAAGAGTATGCCTCCTCAAACACCCGATCGTCAAAACAAATGAAGGTCGAAAGAAAAATCAAAACAGGCAAAAGGTCGGCAGGAAATGACAATTTGATAGAAGTGGGGGGAGAAAAATGAAACACGAGGAAAAGGAAAAGGGGCCTGGCAAAATTAGTAAAGGCAGCAGCAGGAGTATAAGGCTGCAAAAGGACAGAGGACTGACCCACGGAGCATCACACTCCGGCAGCTGCCCACCAAGCCCCCTCACGGCGACAACGAGCCAGACAGTGAGGGGGAGTCTGGTGGCAAACCTTTGAACCTTTTCCAGTTTAGTCTTATCCTTGACTAGATATGGACTCCATGCTGGAGCCGCATATTCTAGGATTGGTCCGACATATGTGGTATATACTGTTCTGAAAGATTCCTTACACAAGTTTCTAAAGGCCGTTCTTATGTTAGCCAACCTGGCATATGCTGCTGATGTCATCCTCTTGATATGACCTTCAAGGGACAGGTCTGGCGTGATATCAACCCCCAGGTCTTTCTCTCTGACTCTTGAAGTGTTTCATCTCCCAAATGATACCTTGTATCTGCTCTCCTGCTTCCTACCCCTATCTTCATTACATTACATTTGCTTGGGTTAAACTCTAACAATCATTTGTTCGACCATTCCTGCAGCTTGTCCAGGTCTTCTTGAAGCCTCAAGCTGTCCTCCTGTCTTAATCCTTCTCATAATTTTGGCGTCGTCAGCAAACATTGAGAGGAATGAGTTTATACCCTCTGGGAGATCATTTACGTATATCAGAAACAGGATAGGTCCGAGTACAGAGCCCTGTGGGACTCCACTGGTGACTTCACACCATTCTGAGGTCTCACCCCTCACTAACTCTCTGCTTCCTATTGCTTAGGTACTCCCTTATCCACTGGAGCGCCCTTCCAGTTACTCCTGCCTGTTTCTCCAGCTTATGCATCAATCTTTTATGGGGTACTGTGTCAAAGGCTTTCCGACAGTCCAAAAAAAATGCCCATCCTTCCCTTTCTTGCTTAATCTTTGTCACCTGATCATAGAATTCTATCAAGCCTGTAAGGCAAGATTTACCCTCCCTGAACTCATGTTGATGGGTTGTCACGAAGTCTCTTCTCTCCAGATGTGTTACTAGGTTTTTTCTCACAATCTTCTCCATCACCTTGAATGGTATACAAGGTAAGGACACTGGCCTGTAGTTCAGTGCCTCTTGCCTGTCACCCATTTTGTATATTGGTACTACATTAGCAGTCTTCCATATTTCTGGTAGGTCTCCCGTTTCCAGTGACCTACTATACACTATGGAGAGTGGCAAGTAAAGTGCTTCTGCACACTCTTTCAATACCCATGATGAGATTTCGTCCGGCCCAACAGCTTTTCTCACGTCCAGCTCCAATAGGCGCTTCTTGACCTCATCTCTCTATGTGAGAAGCAATCCATATCTAGATCTAAACCGCACAATTCTAAAGATTGGCCATGAGCTTTGTTGATGGTGATTGCAAACGCCAATCGAATTAAGAATTACAATCTCTTAAATTGAAATGGCAAATCCATTGGAATCATAGAATGTGAGGAATGAGGCCATCTTCACCTTGGAAAGGTCCTGTCAAGATTGTTGCTTCTATGACGTTGCTGAATAATTTTTTTCAGTTTTTAATTACAGTTCGTACAGTGATGGTATTCCTGGCAGATTGAGTGAATTAAAAAATTCTGCTAGATAATTATCCTCTTCATCTGCTTCCACCACAGTGTCGATGGACTTTTATGTGACTTCCTTGCTTTGTATGTTAGACTGAATAATATTATTAAGTTCTTAGACGTCTTTGTTCTTGGCCGCAAAAACAGCACATTCACTCAACCCATCGTGATTCTTATAATTGGTTTGAATATTGGGAAATACTTTTTCAACCAATTCTTCTTTTGACGTCACTAAATTGTAGAAGTTAAGAGGCAATGAAATTCGTTCTGAGGTCAGATCAACTGGCACGTTTCCGTTCCCAATTTCCAGAAATTGATGTGAAAATATCTCGGCTGATGAGTCTTTTTGCAGTTGGACACGCATATTTGTAGTTAATTTTAACATCTTTACATGGCACTGCAAAGTAGAGTATTTCAGGCAAGCATTTATTTCATCCGCTGGTGTCAATCGAGGAATTACAGGTAATGTTTTCATGAAATCTCCTGGAAGCAATATTAATGCGTTCCCAAATGGTCTGATGTTTCCACACAAATCTTGCAATGATCAATCAAGAGCCTCGAGAGATTTTTTGTGGGCCATTGTGCATTCATCTCAAACAATAAGTTTGCATTTCTGCAACACTTTTCCCATGCCGGATTCATTGGAAATGTTGCACGTGGGAGTTTCAATGAATTGCATGTTCAATGGCCATTTCAAAGCCGAAGTAGCAGTTCTTCCACCTGGTAGCATTGTTGCAGCTATTCTGGACGATGCCAGAGCTAAGGTTATGCCATTTTGGGATCGAAATGCTACCGAAAATCCATCTAATCAGAAAGGTTGTATAGTACCTCCTGGCGCATCTAAGAAGATTTCTCCAAACCCATTATTGACAGTTTGAATTATTTGATCGTAAATGTCTTTTTGCTCAAGCATTAGCGTAAGAATATTTGATTGCACATACGATAACAGATCACCCGTGTTGTAATATTGTTCACGACGCAATTCTACATTGAACAAAGCAGCAGCAGATCGATTCGGTGATGGCATTCCCAATTGAATGAGAACTTTGTTTGCGGTTTCTAAGCAAATCAAAAGTAAGCATCATTATCAACGCTTCGTTGAAGATTTCTGCTGTGAAATTCATGTTCATTTTGGAATTTTCCTTGCGTATTCAACGGACAATATCTTCAGCCATGTGCAATTTGTGTTTCTCCCATACTCTGTTGGAGGTGAAGGAGAGCCGGTAGTCAATATAATTGCAAACAATGCACGAATTTGATTTGGATGGGACGTGTTGGACGTGTCATTAATGCATACATCCCAGTGTCGGTCGTTCTCCAATAAATTCAGAGCTTGACATGCACTACGGAAGGTGGCATGTGTGACGCCGCTGACAAATCTCAATTGCTGGAAAGGCGTTGGACCGGTTACATTGACCAACAGCTTGCAAAGAAAGAAGCATTCATCTTGATTGGAATGCATCGTGCACAGTCTGCTTATCGTAGTTTGTTTGAATGTGCCATGTTGTCCATCGACTCGCTCTCCTTGTTTACGTCGTTCAAGCGATTTTCTACTGGCATTCCATGTGTAATACGTAGGCACTTCCGAATACAGCAATGTTTTCGCAAACATGTCATTTTGACATAACGTAAAGAAAGCAGTTAACGTTGTAGCTGGTGGATTCATAGCTGTTTGTTGCACATTTGCAGTTGTGAAATAAACGTGTTGTCCATTTTCTTGTTTAAAAAAAAATACTAACAAAATACTTCAATTCAAACGCCGATCAATTAACACAGCTCAATTTCACCACCAATTGCACTGGAAAATAAGAACAGTTAAAAAAACAGAATGAAACAAGAAATAATTATCAAAAAGAAGGCACCAAACCGGGAAGGCTATGTAGCACCATCAAATATGCGGAATAATCAGAGGGCGCTAAATATCACCAAGGATGCCAATACTAGAACAAAAACGCATAAGGCGAACGATATCAAAAGTGTCCGAGTCACCAAGAATTCTATTGAGGGACAGGTGACTGTGAGTGGCGGTCGGAAAGCAAGACACATGCTTGTCCTGGAAGTCAGGACATTCAAGAAGGACATGCACGACCGTAAGAGGAACAATGCAGTTGGGACAACAAGGAGCAGGGCGGCACTCCATCAAGTGACCACGGGTTAAACGAGTATGGCCAATACGCAAACTCGCAGGAGCCGTTTCCCATCGCCGGTTACGGTGGTAGGAGGACGGCCATGAGGAAACACAACATTTAAGAGTACGTAGTTTGTTACCAGTAACAGACGACCAAGAAGCCTGCCAACGGGTAAGGATGGAGGAATTGATAACCGGGTAAAAGTAGGAATATGGAATACCTTTACGAGAGACGGGACAAGAGCGGACAGCTTCCTTGGTGGCAGCATCTGCATGCTCATTTAAAGACACACCCATATGGCTGGGAAGCGAGATAACCTCGCTTCGAGATAATCCTGTAAGCGAGATAACCGGACAGAAAGAGGGAGGTGGTGAAGAGGAACAGGAACCGCAGGAGGGGTAAAACGACAGAGGCGATAGGAAGGATGTTGTAAGGACCGCGCAAGATAACGAAGACAGTAGCGATCACGGCGGTCCTGGAGAGACAGGAAGCCAGTGTCAACATACAAGCTAAGGACGGGAGTCGAACGAAAGGCACCAGAACTGAGGTGCAACCCAGTATGGTGCAAAGCATCAAGACGGCGAAGAGTAGAAGGAGAAGCAGACGAGTAAGCAGGGCAACCATAATCGAACTTAGACAGGACGAGAGAGGAATGTAAAGCAAGGAGAGTGCACCAATCCGCTCCCCAAAGAAGTGTAGGACAATACCCGAAGGAGGGTAAGGGTCTTAGAGCACTCAACACGGAGGTAAGAGATATGGAGAGACCAAGACAAATAAGCGTCAAAGAATAACCCCAAAAGCTTCGCAGAATCTTTGTTCTCATGGGGATGACCATAAAAGGACAGAGGGACGAAGAACGACCTGTTTCCGAGTAAAAGTCATGGCACAAGTCTTAGTAGAAGAGAACTTTAAGCCATGATCGGTGACCCAAGACGACACGGCATCAATCGCAAGTTGAAGCCGGCGTTGAAGGAGAGGCAATTCATCACCCTGACAGCAAAGGGTAAGATCATCGACATAGAGAGCGGAGAAGACGCCTGAAGGAAGAGAGGAAAGAAGACCATTGAGGGCAACCAGAAAAAGAGTAGTGCTCAGAAACCTACCCAGGGGCACACCTTCGTATTGCTGAAAAGAGGCAGAGGGAGCGGTACAAAGCCTCACCCGAAAGAAACGACGAGAGAGGAAGCTGCGGAGAAAGAGGGAGATGACCATGAAGGCCAAAAGAATGAAGCTGGGATAGAATATGATAGCGCCAAGTGATGCCGTAAGCGTTTTCTAGGTCAAAAATGACAGCAACAACGGAGGTCTTCGCAGCAAAAGCAGTACAAATATAGACCTCCAAGTTCACCAGGACATCTGTTGTGCTGCGGCACTCACGGAAACCAAATTGAGAAGGGGAGAGGAGGTGATGGTGTTCCAGGAACCACATCAGACGAACGTTAACCATACGTTCAAAGAGTTTGCAGACAACTCATGAGGGCAATAGGGTGGAAGTCTTTAGGGGATGTCCCGAGAGACCCCGGTTTCCGAATAGGAAGTGCAACAGCATCGAGCCAGTCCTCAGGGACTAACGACGACTCCCAGATCCGATTATACAGACTCAGTAAATACTGAGACGTGCACGGAGGGAGATGGCGAAGCATCTCAATAAATGCCATCGGAGCCCGCTGCCGTTGAACCGCAGAGGGCCAGGGCAGAACGAAGTTCAGAGAGAGAGAGAAGGGATCGTTATAGGGAAGTTTGAAGACGAGTGCAGAAATCTAAAGAACGAGACTCAAGGACAGGTTTACGAAGAGGGAAAGATTGGGGAAGATGAAGACCAGAGCTAACAGAAGAAAAGTGGGAACCCAATTCGGTAGCGACCTGCAACGGGTCCGCCACAAGAGTACCACAGAGGTGAAGGACCGGTGAAACATCGGGAACGAATTTACTCGCTATCTTGCGGATACGCTTCCATATCTGCGGCAGAGGAGTTTTGGACGTAATAGCGGAGACATAAGATGCCCAACATTCACGTTTAGCTGTACGGATGGCCCTACGAGCCACAGCACTTGCCTTCCGAAAGAAAAGAAAAGAATCGGCTGTCTACCGACGGCGGTGTTTCTTCCAGGCTGCACGCTTATAGCGGACAGCCTGAGCACAGTCTGCATTTCACCAGGGAACGCACTTCCGTGGACCCCGAGAGGAAGGGCGAGGAATAGAGCGGAGGGCAGCGTCGAAGACAGTGTCATGAAAAAGAAGGAGAGAGCGAGGGAGAGGCAGAAGGGAGAGGTCAGAGAGCCGCACTGAGGGTAATTAGGTTCCAGTCCGCTTTAGCAAACTGCCACCTAGGGTAGGAGAGGGGAGGGCGACAAGAGAAAAAGGTAACAAGGATGGGCAAATGGTCACTGCCATGGAGGTCATCAACAACCTGCCACGTGAAATCTAAGTAAAGAGACGACGAGTAAAGAGAAAGATAAAGACAGGAAAGGGTACGAGTCCGAGAGTCCAAATGTGTGGGCTCACCAGAATTCAGAAGAGACAGGGAAGAAGAGAGGATAAACGGCTCATGAAGGCAATACCCTGGTGTTCGTCAGAACATCACCCCAAAGGAATGACGACAATTGAAATCACCCAGCAAAAGCACAGGCTCCGGCAAGAAGTCCAATAGGTTTTTCAGATCAGGAAGAGAAAGCAGGACACATGGGGGGGAGATAAATGGAACAAACTCTGTACCATTTCCCCACAAAGATACGAGCAGCAGAACAATAGAGAGGCGAAGGAAAAAGTAAAAGGGCAAAGAGAACATCAGCGCGAATCAAGAGAGCAGAAGAATTAGGAGCCCCAGCAACAGCTGGGGGGAGGGGGAGGGAGAGAAAGGAATACCCA
>WNGS01102264.1:88705-99052 GCA_020271785.1 Procambarus virginalis
TAATAGTTTCCCTTGAAAATCTCCATAGAAAACACCGACCTTACCTAACCTACTTAGTATGTTAAGATAAGCATCTTATTGCTTCGTAATTACAATTATTACCTAACCTATACCTATAATAGGTTAAGTAACAATTGTAATTACGAAGCTATAAGATGCTTATTTTAACATACTAAGTAGGTTAGGTAAGGTCGGTGTTTTCTATGGAGATTTTTCAAGGGAAACTATTATGTTAAGTATGTCACCTGTGCACTTATTTAATAAGTCAATACTGACCATACGAATTTGCGAGGACGGGTTTGCACACATGCACTTATTCATAAACACGATATTGACTTTAAGCAAGTGCGAGAACGGGTTGGTTGAGGTTTGGGTGGGTAGACGAGTAGGGGTGGGTGGGGATGTGATGTGGCTGGGGTGGGTAAATCGGTAGGGCTTGGTTGGGAATGGGTTGTGGCTGGGATGGGTAATTGGGCAGGGGCTGAGTGAGGATGGGTCGAGTCCATTGCGTCTCAATGAGAAATATAAATTTTCACTAATTTCTTGAACTTTGAGACCAGGCGTCGGTTCCAAGTGAAATTTAAATGTACCTCACATCTCCATAAATGATTCAGTAACTTAAAAAGCATAACTCAACACAACTCTTGTAAAAAATCATGCATGCGTCCAAAATGTGCTCAGAATTATGCCAAGTTTGAAAATATTTTCTATGATAAGAATCTGTAAATCCTCTTGCTTGTTTGACAAGTGATGACGGGTCGTCGCCACCCTGACTCAAGCCATCCAGTGAATGAATTCTCTTCCCACTTGTTATTCGCGACCCATATTCGTATTTTACGAGAGGACAAGATAGAATGCGTACAGTAACTTAACTTTTATTATCATTCAAGAGATCACAACACTGAATTTAACTTGGTTTTATTTTACTTTAAGTTAATTATTTAAGTTACTAAGTGCGATTTATTTAATTTGAAACACTTGCTTGATGGAACACGCAAATGTAACACTAAGAGTTTGAGGGAACACTCGACCACTGCCATTAAAATTGATTGCGCGCTTTCTTAATAATCCAAGGATATTACTTTAACAATTTTTAATTATATATATTGTGATGGAAAAAAGTAGTGTGTGTAGGTGTTCGGCAGTCCTTCCAATGGCTGGTGTCAATGCCAATCACATTTACAAACAAAAAAAGATAAAAAAAATGTTGATTGCGTGGCTGTGTCCTTCTGTGGTCAAGTAAAAGGGAGAAACACGCAAAACAAATAGTATGAACAAAGAAACTTTAATTAACTTGAAATCAAATATGAACAAAGATAATCCCTTGTTTATGTACAGTGCAAAAAAACAAGATTACAAAGTAAAACAATAATATAAAATAAAACAATGGTTACGTTACTCTACAATGACCAAGACAAAAATGAATTAAAAGGTGCTGAGAATAATGCGCTGGCTGATAACATCCACTATTACACAAGCGTATACTAGATAGTTGTATCAGCTTTGAGAGAACAGAATATTCTAAAACCAATGGCTTGTGCACGCTCAGTCATCGGCTATGCAGATGGTGCTGAAGTCGAGTGCAGACGCTGATTCACCAATGGGAAGCGTGCTGGCTGGAATTGGCAGTTTGGTGATCGACGGGGGTGAAGTGGCGACAGTGATGATGGGGGAGTGGAGTGAGCGATACGTATATGGTACGTATACTCCCTGTAGGAACGTATTCTACTAAATATGTACTACTCTTGATTGTAGTATCAGATGTTGTAGATGTACTGAAGTAACGTGCTGATAGGAAAGAGCAGGCCAAATCTCTCTTGAAGGAGATTATCGTAAAAGTTCCCCCCCCCCCCCGAACCTTGCTCTTACGGGTTAAGTTACTTCAGTAGATGGTAGAGAGGTAGGAGTAGCTGTCTCTACCTTGTAGACTCTGGAGAGGGCGTCGGCTATGATGATGTACGAGCCCTTGATGTAGAAGATCTCCAGATTAAAATTCTGCAAGTACAGAGCCCAGAGTAGAAGACGTTGATTGCTGAATTGGGCCTGTTGCAGGAACCGCAGAGGATTGTGGTCTGAGTAGATGGTAATAGACCGATTACCCTGTAGGTAAGGTTCAAAATGTTGCAGGTTCAGGACGATGGAAAGGAGTTACTTTTCTATTGTGCTGTAGTTCTTCTGGTGAGGCTTTAACTTGTAGCTGACAGGGAGAACCTCTTCGCCACGTTGTTGCATTAGGACGACCCCGATGCCAGTGCCACTTGCGTCGACATTGATGACGAAGGGCTTCGTAATATCTGGAGAGGCGAGAATGGGATCAGAACATACCAGAGATGTAAGTTGTTCAAAGGCAATGGTCTGTTGAATGGTCCAATGATACCGTTGCTTGGGGCTTGTCAGATTAATCAATGGTGTTGCTACTGTACTAAAATTTTTCACAAACCTATGATAGTAAGATGCAAGGCCAAGGAAGCGCAGGAGCTGTTTCCTAGTTGTAGGTTGTGGGTAATGCTGAATGGCTTGAGTGTGAATGGTTAAAGGAGCGATGCTGCCACTCCCTATCACATGACCAAGATAACGCACTATACCTTTGGCAAAGGTGGACTTGCCCAAGTTGATGGTAAGGCCAGCTGTCAGGAGCTTGGAGAACAATCGTTCCAGCTGGAGCAGATGTTCGCTCCAAGTGTTAGTTGCCACAACGATGTCATCCAAGTAGGCGTAGGTGTGATCTAGGCCGTAGATGACGCGGTTGACAGCTCGCTGGAAGGTGGCCGGGGCATTACACAGTCCAAAAGGAAGGCGTTCATATCTGTACAGGCCAAAAGGAGTGGTGAAGGCAGATATTTCCTTAGCTCTCTCTGTCAGGCTTATTTGGTAATAGCCTTTTAACAAATCAAGTTGGGACGAATAACTAGCATTACCTACTGCAGCAAGGATATCATCTATACGAGGTAAAGGGTAAGCATCCTTGACGGTCACAAGGTTCAGTTTCCGATAGTCGGTACACAGTCGTACTTTACCGTGCGGTTTCGCCACCAAGATGCAGGGTGAGGCCCAAGGGGACTCACAAGGGGTGGCCGGCCCATGATCCAGAAGGTACTGTACTTCAGCACGCATAACTTTATTTTTGTATGGGCTGATACGGTAGAAGGGTTGACGAATCGGTTGGGTATCAGGAAGCAGCTGAATGTCGTGCTGAACCACATTACACTCCTGGGGATCATCGCTGAACAACTTCTGATGTTCTTGAAGAACTTTGAGAGGAGCATTATTAGTCCTGTAAATATTTAGGAAGATCAGTAAGGATTTCAGAGTTGGAAGGCACTAACTCAGAGTTAGTGCTTTCAGGAGGAGAAGCAGGGAAGGTCTCACTGTGGAGGTATGGATCTTTTACAGTGGAGAGGGATATTAGCACAGTGGGGGGAATACCTTTATACTCCTTCAGAAGATTGACGTGGCACAACTGGGTCCTCCGCCGCCTATCTGGAGTTTAAAGAACGTAGTTGTGGTTGTTTCTGCACTCCTTGATGCGGTATGGTCCTGAAAACTTATTTTGCAATGGAGAACCAGGGATCGGAAAATATGCCAGCACGAAGTCTCCTGTTTTAAGTTTCCTGATTTTGCTACGTTTGTCAAAATAAATCTTCATCTTATCTTGAGCTTTCAATAAATTATCATTAGCAAATGAAGGTGGCATTACGTAGAGTCTTTAAAAGCTTTAAGAGGAGTACGGCACTTACGTCCGTAGAGCATCTCATAAGGAGATACTCCTAGAAACTCATTTGGGAGACTTCTGAAAATGCACATGATGATGTCAAGTTGTTTATCCCAGTCTTTCATGGTTTCATTGCAAAATTTCTTAGTGATGTTATCGTTTGGTGACTACGTTCAAGAGAACCCTGTGAAGCAGGATGATAGGGGCTGGACAATACCTGAGTGATGAATTCTTACAGTATCTTCAAGAGATCACTGGTGAAGTTGGTGCCACAGTCACTTTGAATCTCCCGAGGAAATCCATATTGGGTAAAGATCTTCATTAGTTGTTTCACCACTGTAGCAGCCGTAATGTTCTTTACTGGAACTGCTATCTTGAGTTATCTTGATGATTTCGGAGCTTTTTAGTGTCCCCGCGGCCCGGTCCTCGACCAGGCCTCCACCCCCAAGAAGCAGCCCGTGACAGCTGACTAACACCCAGGTACCTATTTTACTGCTAGGTAACAGGGGAATCTGCTATGGGGAATCTGGTGGTTGGACACAGGATGGTTAGTATATATGCGTTGCCAGAACTGGTCCGGGCATAAAGGACCAACACAGTCTATGATGAGTGTGAAAAGGTTCCGAAGGCACCGGAATGGGAATTAAAGGAGCCTTGGGAATTGAGATGTTAGGTTTTCCTGCCATCTGACATGTATGACACTGTTGTACATAACTATTTACATCCTTAATCATACCTGGCCAGTAGTAGGCTTGTCTGATTCTGTGATAGATCTAACTAAACCATAGTGAGAAAGTGCTCCATGGGCCAGGTGTAGAATATCAGGCCGAAGGCTGGTAGGAACTACTAGTTGGTCGACATTAGCCCAATCGTCATCCTCCGTTAGCTTACTGGCTCGGTACCTGCGGTAGAGCAACTGGTTCTCTAGGATGAACCCAGGAATATTGTCAGATTGAGTCTCGGCTTGGAAGAATAATGAAGGCTCCTCCCTCTGTAACTTACATAACTCCAACATAGTAAGATTCGGTGGTAGAGTCTGATGGTCTTGAGGAACAGCTGTTGCAGTAGAGTCAGCTGATTGTGGGCGTGCAGCTTGCGCACGGGTTGTCACCAAAACCGGAGGAGAGATTTCATCACTTTCTTGGACCTCTGCTGGAACATACCTCAAGATGGGGTTTTCCACTACCGAGTCACATACCTGGGGTTTGTCCATGATGATCAAGTTGGAAGGTTGCAGATTTTCGGCCAAGTCGTTGCCCAGGAGAAGTTGTACACCTTTCATGGGAAAAAGCTTTTCCCGGATGGCGACTTGGACTTCACCTTGTACGAAAGGACAATCCAGGTGGACTCTGGCGAGTGGATACGGAGTGGTGGCAGTGAGGTCAGTGATAAGGACCGTCTCCCCGGAGTAGGTGATGTTATTCACAGCCGATTTCAATATTGACTGACGAGCCGCTGTGTCCCTCAAGATTTTCCCTTTAGAACATCCCTCCGAATCTGTGCTGTTGGCAGAGACAGTTCCAGGGTACAGGTGTTTGCTGAAGAGAGAAAGATCATTAACAGGATCACCAACATTCATCACAGGCTTACCGAACTTAGGAGGAGTCGGTTTGGGTTTAGGAGTTTCACTATAGCCTTTGTATTGGGTTTTTCCACATTTATCTATGGTATGTCCATAGAGCTTGCAATACCTACAATACAATTGAGCTCATCTGATCGGTACTCACTTTGTCATAACTAGACCAAGACTTCTTACTGGAAGATGTGTCAGTTGTCAACATGTGAATAAGGCTATAGGTGTCAGCCGACTTTGCACATCTGATGTAGTCGGTTTCCTCCTTATCTGCTAAATGAAGACGGATGGGGTTAGGAATACGTCGAAAGAATTCTTCGACTAGAATAAGGTTCACAAGGTCTGAAAATGTAGAAACATGGGCTGCTTCCAGTCATTTCATGAAATATCTTTTCTTTGTATTGGCAAATTCTAAATAGGTGGTAACACTTTCCTTTAGATAATCACGGAATTTTCGTCTGTAGCTTTCGGTGGAGAGAAGGTAGGCGTCTAAAACTGCTTGCTTTAGAGTCTGGTAGTCATTCTCAGACGCTAAGGTAGTGAGCGTAATCGCAGCTCTACCTGTGAGATGCACTCTGAGAAGTGTAGACCATTGATCTTCAGACCAGGTAAGTCTTTTAGCTAAGGCCTCAAAAGTAGTAAAAAACACATCTATCTCTGTCTCAATGAATGGTGGCATTAACTTACTTGCCTGGGAGACATTGAAGCTTACTGGAAGACTAGCTGTAGCTTGTTGGCGCTGAGTGTGGTGTGTAGTTTCCAAGTTGAGTTCTTGTCGACGGTATTCTAGAACACTACCAGCTTACCTCTTATCGTGTTCATGTTGCATCTCCAAGTGACGTTTTTGTGCTTCAAGCTGTTCCCTCTCACGATCACGTTGTAGGGCAGCCTCGCGTTCCTTTAGGATAGCCTCACGTTCCTTTAGGGCAGCCTCGCGTTCCTGTTCTTCTTTCTTTAGGGCAGCCTCGCATTCCTGTTCTTTCTTTAGGGAAGCCTCGCGTTCCTGTTCTTCTTTCTTTAAGGCAGCCTCGCGTTCCTGTTCTTCTTTCTTTAAGACAGCCTCTTCTTTCTTTATCCGGAGAGCTTCTTTCTGTTGTTGTAGAGCTGCTTTTTGTTTACGTTCGATTTTCGCTAGTTCGAGCTTTAACTTCATAGCTGCCAGAGCATGCCGATCTGCAATAGAATAGTTGTCGTGAGAATATTCCTTCATCTAAGAGGTGATCCAGAATAATATTGTGCAAGTCGCTTTTGTTGATTGTTGACTCCATGGGGGACATCTAGTCGATTCTCATGTGCTAGAGTTTGTAATTCTGTTTTCTTGGCACGAATTAATTTCCCTACTTCACTTGCTGGATCGCTACGAAATGCTGGGAGACGAAACATTTTGAGATAGCAAATAAATGTACAGGGAATATACCTGTGATATTATAAGTGTCAGTAACAGGATGACGTGGCAACTGGTAACTATAATGTGGAAATTCAATCGTTAATTAATCGTCAAGCTATTATCGCGGGGGAGGATACTGCTTGAGTCTTTATGAGGGTGTCCAGCTGCTGGACACCTTTTTTGACCAGGAGAGTGGCTGTGTTAAATGCTTCAGGGTGGCCACTGCATGATTCAGGGACTCTTAAAACCCTTCTAAGGTCGTTGGTTGCTTCACATTCCAGAAGATAGTGAAGTAATGGCTTTTCTGTGACAGTTAGGCAAAAGATGCACTCTCTGTTGGGGTTCACCAATCACCCAGTTGCATCTGTAACCTAGACGTTGTGTATATAACCTAACTGCTATTTCCCTGTGGAATCCTTTTGGGATATTTAACCTTACTAATTTGGTTGCTTGAAGATACCATGTTGCAAAGGGCAAACCTTCAGCTACTCTGGTGTAGATAGGCTTTATTGAGGTATGTTAGTTTTTTGGTGATGATGATTTTGATGTTCTCTAGGCTGGGTTGAATTGTTTTATGTATCACTGGATGACGAGTTGCCAATTTAGCAATTTCATCAGCTTTCTCAATTAATGGGATTCCAACATGGGATGGGATCCAGTTTAAGGTTATGTTGAGTCCTTTGCCTTTAGCGATTGCTTCTAGATACAAAATGGTGGTAATTATTTCCACGTTATCTTTCCACTGTTTTTTGTCCTAATATTTGAAGTGCAACTTTTGAGTGTGTGTGATTGCATTTTGAGTGTTTTGTGCAATCTCCCATGCAAATGCCTGTTGTATGGCAAACAGCTCAGTTTGGGTTGATGATACTAGTCCTCCCAGTCTTCAATATGCCTGTACTCTGGCCGTGCAAAGAACAGCGCCAGCACTCTGATATTGTGCCAACCGATCCGTCCGTGAAGATGTGGGTGGCTCCTGCTACTGCAATGCTATACATTTGCTCTTATATTATGCGCCTTAGGATTGTTGGATCATAGGCAGCCTTT
Source organism: Procambarus virginalis (assembly GCA_020271785.1). NCBI lineage: Eukaryota > Metazoa > Arthropoda > Malacostraca > Decapoda > Cambaridae > Procambarus > Procambarus virginalis. Next base: position 96,422 of record WNGS01102264.1, read on the forward strand.
TTCATTGGGAGACTTTCTATTACAATTTTGAAAGTAGGCTCTTCCCACGGTGCGGAAGACGTGTAATTTGATTGTGGTTGATCACCCTCTCTATCAAGAATCATACTTTTTAAATGTAGTCTGTTTAGGACATTTCCTGCTCTTGCAGCCCAAGAGTTTCCATTGTTTTGGCCTAGTCCAACCACCAAGGCCTGCCGTACTGGGATTGGATCAGGAGAAATAATTACCTTACTGATAATTGTAGCTGTTCTTTGTGATATTCTTTCTTGGAGAGGGCAAACCCGTTTGCAGTCTTAGTTTCAAGCCTGGTCCACATGGGGGCTCCCAGTGCGGCTCTCATAGCATTTTTTGGGCAACTTCAAGCTTTTTCCACTGTTGTTGTGATAGACTTGAGTGCAGGTGCGGCATAGTTGATCACTGATCTGACTGCCTGTACATAGTATGTTCGAAGGACTTGCAGATTGGCTCCTCCAGAGAGGGAGGTTAGCGACCTGAGGATTGCCGTTCGGGCCGCAGTTCACTTTCTCAAGTAAGTGACTTCAGCATTAAAATTCATGTGTGTGTCAAGAATTATTCCTAGATACTGATAGGTGTCCACCCATTCAATTGGTTGACCCTGTACTGTGCGTTGGATGTTGGGCTTCGCTATTATTATGGGCATGGCTTTTGACTGAGGGGGTTGAGTTTGATACCAATCTGTTTTGCCTCTTTACTGATGCAGTCGAAGCATTTGGTTGCAAGGTGCGCCGCATCACTTCCTTTTGTGATGAAGACAAGGTCGTTCACGTAGTTTAACAGCCTGCAGTAATGTGGGAGTTTCAACCTCATTATTCTTTCCATTAAGCAGTTGAAGAGAAGGGTGCTGAGAATACCTCCTTGCGGTGTACCATTTTCATGTCTTTTGTACTCAGAGACTGTACCATGAAGTTTTACTCTTGCTTCTCTGTTTGAGATAGTTTTTGGTCCAGGAGAGCAGGTTGCCTCTGACCTCTTTGTCGATGAGGCAGCTGAGAATAGCTGGGGCGCTAGCCAGTTCAAAGGCTTTTTCGAGGTCCAGGAATATCAGCATTCCTGGTCTGTCATTCAAGTGGGCTAACAGTTGTAATACATTCCACTGTGCCAACTCGTCTTCTATAGGCATACATATCATGGTGCAGTTTAGGCATTTTCCACTCCAGTCTGTTGAGTGCCATTCTGTTAGCCGTCTTGGCTGCACAGCTTTGGAGAGAGAGATTGGCCTGGGATTAGCTGGATCTTTGGGTTTTGGGATCGGCACTGTCTGCTCTATTCCAAGCTGAAGGTCTAGTTTGAGAAGTCCAGGCTAAATTAATTTACCTTTCGTATGCAGCGTCTTCCTCTGGGCTGAGGTTTCTAATCATTTTATAGGTTATTTTGTGGTCTCCAGGGGATGTATACATGGAGTTTTTCTTAGCTAGACTGAACTCATCCAGCGTGAAGGGAGCATTAGTGTCAGACTACTTCACATGCTGTAAGGATTCTGTGCCACCTTTCTTCCTCTAGTCCGGTCTGTACTGCTAATACATCTGGTGGAAGGTGATTGCTGGCTGCTCTTTCTGCAAACCTGGTTGCCAGTACTTCGGCTTTCTGTTGAGGATCCATGGGGTATTAGTTATTTTATTCCCTTTGGTCCGGTGAATTTGCTGCCACATCTCTCAAAGAGAGGTGTGTTCATTCAGGTGTGAACACCATTCCAGCCACTTTTGTTCTTTTATTAGTCTGGTCTCTCGATGTACATGTTCCTTGACCTCACAAAGTAAGGTCCTGTTGCGGTCACTTGGCTGCTTTTTGTATAGCTTTCTTGTTCTGTTGAGTCTATGGTTGAGTTCTTTGACACGTTCGCAATAGTACCAATGATCTTTATGGTGTCCGGTGGACCTTTTTTTCAGGGAGATTGAGTGGTTGGCTGCACTTTGAATCGCTTTGACATTCTTGTTCTGCCTGATTAGTATCTTTGTGAAGATAAAAAAAAATCATAGTTTCTATGCCACTCTGAAATGAGGTTTTGAAATCGGTCCCAGTTTGCTAAACGCTCTTTGAGTTTTAGCAGAGGAGATAGATCACTTGCGTCAAACTATCGACCAATTAGCCTAACGTCTATTGTGGGAAAGTTACTCGAATCTATAATTGCAAATAAAATTCGTCTTCATCTTGAAAAAACAAATAATTAATTGAGTCGCAACATGGTTTTATAAATGGCCGTTCATGTTTAACAAATGTGTTATCTTTTTATTCTAGCATAGTTGAGGCAGTTGATAGTGGTAAGGATTGTGATGTTGTGTACCTTGACTTTAGCAAAGCTTTTGATACAGTGCCACATGAAAGACTGATTAAAAAGATAGAGGCTCATGGTATTGGGGGTGCTATATTAAGTTGGATTAGGGCATGGCTAACCCAAAGGAAAGAGAGTTAGTATAAATGGAGTCAAGTCAGAGTGGGAAAATGTTGTAAGTGGAGTGCCTCAAGGCTCTGTCCTGGGACCTCTGTTGTTTATAATATATATATAAATGATTTAGATTCAGGTTTTGAGTAGCAACATTTGCAGATTTGCCGATGATACAAAAATCGGCAGGGAAATTAATACGGAAGACGACGACTCACTATCTCCAAGTT
>WNGS01102264.1:105534-118778 GCA_020271785.1 Procambarus virginalis
GGAGTCTCACCTACCAGTGGTGGCACCATGGAGCTCACCTACCAGTGGTGGCACCATGGAGTCTCACCTACCAGTGATGGCACCATGGAGTTTCACCTACCAGTGGGACACCATGGAGTCTCACCTACCAGTGGTGGCACTATGGAGTCTCACCTACCAGTGGTGATACCATGGAGTCTCACCTAACAGTGGTGGCACCATGGAGTCTCACCTACCAGTGGTGGCACCATGGAGGCTCACCTACCAGTGGTGGCACCATGGAGGCTCACCTACCAGTGGTGGCACCATGGAGTCTCACCTACCAGTGGTGGCACCATGGAGTCTCACCTACCAGTGGTGGCACCATGGAGTCTCACCTACCAGTGGTGGTACCATGGAGTCTCACCTACCAGTGGTGGCACCATGGAGTCTCACCTACCAGTGGTGGCACCATGGAGTCTCACCTACCAGTGGTGGCACTATGGAGTCTCACCTACCAGTGGTGACACCATGGAGTCTCCTACCAGTGGTGGCACCATGGAGGCTCACCTACCAGTGGTGGCACCATGGAGGCTCACCTACCAGTGATGGCACCATGGAGTCTCACCTACCAGTGGTGGCACCATGGAGGCTCACCTACCAGTGGTGGCACCATGGAGTCTCACCTACCAGTGGTGACACCATGGAGTCTCACCTACCAGTGGTGGCACCATGGAGTCTCCTACCAGTGGTGGCACCATGGAGGCTCACCTACCAGTGGTGGCACCATGGAGGCTCACCTACCAGTGATGACACCATGGAGTCTCACCTACCAGTGGTGGCACCATGGAGGCTCACCTACCAGTGGTGGCACTATAGAGCTCACCTACCAGTGGTGGCACTATGGAGTCCCTACCAGTGGTGGCACTATGGAGTCTCACCTACCAGTGGTGGCACCATGGAGTCTCACCTACCAGTGTGTGGCACCATGGAGTCTCACCTACCAGTGGTGGCACCATGGAGTCTCCTACCAGTGGTGACACCATGGAGTCTCACCTACCAGTGGTGGCACCATGGAGTCTCACCTACCAGTGGTGATACCATGGAGTCTCACCTACCAGTGGTGACACCATGGAGTCACACCTACCAGTGGTGACACCATGGAGTCTCCTACCAGTGGTGGCACCATGGAGTCTCACCTACCAGTGGTGGCACCATGGAGTCTCACCTACCAGTGGTGGCACCATGGAGGCTCACCTACCAGTGGTGGCACCATGGAGGCTCACCTACCAGTGGTGGCACCATGGAGTCTCACCTACCAGTGGTGGCACCATGGAGTCTCCCTACCAGTGGTGGCACCATGGAGTCTCACCTACCAGTGGTGGTACCATGGAGTCTCACCTACCAGTGGTGGCACCATGGAGTCTCACCTACCAGTGGTGGCACCATGGAGTCTCACCTACCAGTGGTGGCACTATGGAGTCTCACCTACAAGTGGTGACACCATGGAGTCTCCTACCAGTGGTGACACCATGGAGTCACACCTACCAGTGGTGACACATGGAGTCTCCTACCAGTGGTGGACCATGGAGGCTCACCTACCAGTGGTGGACACCATGGAGTCACACTACCATTGGTGACACCATGGAGTCTCCTACCAGTGGTGGCACCATGGAGGCTCACCTACCAGTGGTGGCACCATGGAGGTCACCTACCAGTGGTGACACCATGGAGTCTCACCTACCAGTGGTGGCACCATGGAGGCTCACCTACCAGTGGTGGCACTATAGAGGCTCACCTACCAGTGGTGGCACCATGGAGTCTCACCTACCAGTGGTGGCACTATGGAGTCTCACCTACCAGTGGTGGCACCATGGAGTCTCACCTACCAGTGGTGGCACCATGGAGTCTCACCTACCAGTGGTGGCACCATGGAGTCTCCTACCAGTGGTGGACACCATGGAGTCTCACCTACCAGTGGTGGCACCATGGAGTCTCACCTACCAGTGGTGGCACCATGGAGTCTCACCTACCAGTGGTGGCACATATGGAGTCTCACCTACCAGTGGTGGCACCATGGAGTCTCACCTACCAGTGGTGGCACCATGGAGTCTCACCTACCAGTGGTGGCACCATGGAGGCTCACCTACCAGTGGTGGCACCATGGAGTCTCACCTACCAGTGGTGGCACCATGGAGTCTCACCTACCAGTGGTGGCACCATGGAGTCTCACCTACCAGTGGTGGCACCATGGAGTTTCACCTACCAGTGGTGGCACCATGGAGTCTCACCTACCAGTGGTGGCACCATGGAGTCTCACCTACCAGTGGTGGCACCATGGAGTCTCACCTACCAGTGGTGGTACCATTTAGTCTCACCTACCAGTGGTGGCACCATGGAGTCTCACCTACCAGTGGTGGCACCATGGAGTCTCACCTACCAGTGGTGGCACCATGGAGTCTCACCTACCAGTGGTGGCACCATGGAGTCTCACCTACCAGTGGTGGCACCATGGAGTCTCACCTACCAGTGGTGGCACCATGGAGTCTCACCTACCAGTGGTGGCACCATGGAGTCTCACCTACCAGTGGTGGTACCATGGAGTCTCACCTACCAGTGGTGGTACCATGGAGTCTCACCTACCAGTGGTGGCACCATGGAGTCTCACCTACCAGTGGTGGCACCATGGAGTCTCACCTACCAGTGGTGGTACCATGGAGTCTCACCTACCAGTGGTGGTCCATGGAGTCTCACCTACACAGTGGTGGCACCATGGAGTCTCACCTACCAGTGGTGGCACCATGGAGTCTCACCTACCAGTGGTGGCACCATGGAGGCTCACCTACCAGTGGTGGCACCATGGAGTCTCACCTACCAGTGATGGCACCATGGAGTTTCACCTACCAGTGGTGACACCATGGAGTCTCACCTACCAGTGGTGGCACCATGGAGTCTCACCTACCAGTGGTGATACCATGGAGTCTCACCTACCAGTGGTGGCACCATGGAGTCTCACCTACCAGTGGTGGCACCATGGAGGCTCACCTACCAGTGGTGGCACCATGGAGGCTCACCTACCAGTGGTGGCACCATGGAGTCTCACCTACCAGTGGTGGCACCATGGAGGCTCACCTACCAGTGGTGACACCATGAAGTCTCACCTACCAGTGGTGGCACCATGGAGCTCACCTACCAGTGGTGGCACCATGGAGGCTCACCTACCAGTGGTGGCACTATGGAGTCTCACCTACCAGTGGTGGCACATGGAGTCTCACCTACCAGTGGTGGCACCATGGAGTCTCACCTACCAGTGGTGGCACCATGGAGTCTCACCTACCAGTGGTGGCACCATGGAGTCTCCTACCAGTGGTGACACCATGGAGTCTCACCTACCAGTGGTGGCACCATGGAGTCTCACCTACCAGTGGTGCACCATGGAGTCTCACCTACCAGTGGTGGCAATGGAGTCTCACCTACCAGTGGTGGCACTATTGAGTCTCACCTACCAGTGGTGGCACCATGGAGTCTCACCTACCAGTGGTGGCACCATGGAGTCTCACCTACCAGTGGTGGCACCATGGAGTCTCTCCTACCAGTGGTGGCACCATGGAGTCTCACCTACCAGTGGTGGCACCATGGAGTCTCACCTACCAGTGGTGGCACCATGGAGTCTCACCTACCAGTGGTGGCACCATGGAGTCTCACCTACCAGTGGTGGCACGATGGAGTCTCACCTACCAGTGGTGGCACCATGGAGGCTCACCTACCAGTGGTGGCACCATGGAGTCTCACCTACAGTGGTGGCACCATGGAGTCTCACCTACCAGTGGTGGCACCATGGAGTCTCACCTACCAGTGGTGGCACCATGGAGTCTCACCTACCAGTGGTGGCACCATGGAGTCTCACCTACCAGTGGTGGCACCATGGAGTCTCACCTACCAGTGGTGGCACCATGGAGTCTCACCTACCAGTGGTGGTACCATTAGTCTCACCTACCAGTGGTGGTACCATGGAGTCTCACCTACCAGTGGTGGCACCATGGAGTCTCACCTACCAGTGGTGGCACCATGGAGTCTTACTACCAGTGGTGGTACCATGGAGTCTCACCTACCAGTGGTGGCACCATGGAGTCTCACCTACCAGTGGTGGCACCATGGAGTCTCACCTACCAGTGGTGGTACCATGGAGTCTCACCTACCAGTGGTGGTACCATGGAGTCTCACCTACCAGTGGTGGCACCATGGAGTCTCACCTACCAGTGGTGGCACATGGAGTCTCACCTACCAGTGGTGGTACCATGGAGTCTCACCTACCAGTGGTGGTCCATGGAGTCTCACCTACCAGTGGTGGCACCATGGAGTCTCACCTACCAGTGGTGGCACCATGGAGTCTCACCTACCAGTGGTGGCACCATGGAGGCTCACCTACCAGTGGTGGCACCATGGAGTCTCACCTACCAGTGGTGGCACCATGGAGTTTCACCTACCAGTGGTGACACCATGGAGTCTCACCTACCAGTGGTGGCACTATGGAGTCTCACCTACCAGTGGTGGATACCATGGAGTCTCACCTAACAGTGGTGGCACCATGGAGTCTCACCTACCAGTGGTGGCACCATGGAGGCTCACCTACCAGTGGTGGCACCATGGAGGCTCACCTACCAGTGGTGGCACCATGGAGTCTCACCTACCAGTGGTGACACCATGGAGTCTCACCTACCAGGGGTGGTACCATGGAGTCTCACCTACCAGTGGTGGCACCATGGAGTCTCACCTACCAGTGGTGGCACCATGGAGTCTCACCTACCAGTGGTGGCACCATGGAGTCACCTACCAGTGGTGACACCATGGAGTCTCCTACCAGTGGTGGCACCATGGAGGCACCTACCAGTGGTGGCACCATGGAGGCTCACCTACCAGTGGTGGCACTATAGAGGCTCACCTACCAGTGGTGGCACTATGGAGTCTCCTACCAGTGGTGGCACCATGGAGTCTCACCTACCAGTGGTGGCACCATGGAGTCTCACCTACCAGTGGTGGCACCATGGAGTCTCACCTACCAGTGGTGGCACCGGAGTCTCATCCTACCAGTGGTGACACCATGGAGTCTCACCTACCAGTGGTGGCACCATGGAGTCTCACCTACCAGTGGTGATACCATGGAGTCTCACCTACCAGTGGTGACACCATGGAGTCACACCTACCAGTGGTGACACCATGGAGTCTCCTACCAGTGGTGGCACCATGGAGTCTCACCTACCAGTGGTGGCACCATGGAGTCTCACCTACCAGTGGTGGCACCATGGAGTCTCACCTACCAGTGGTGGCACCATGGAGTCTCACCTACCAGTGGTGGCACCATGGAGTCTCACCTACCAGTGGTGGCACCATGGAGTCTCACCTACCAGTGGTGGCACCATGGAGTCTCACCTACCAGTGGTGGCACCATGGAGTCTCACCTACCAGTGGTGGCACCATGGAGTCTCACCTACCAGTGGTGGCACCATGGAGTCTCACCTACCAGTGGTGGCACCATGGAGTCTCACCTACCAGTGGTGGCACCATGGAGTCTCACTACCAGTGGTGGCACCATGGAGTCTCACCTACCAGTGGTGGCACCATGGAGCTCACCTACCAGTGGTGGCACCATGGAGTCTCACCTACCAGTGGTGGCACCATGGAGTCTCACCTACCAGTGGTGGCACCATGGAGTCTCACCTACCAGTGGTGGCACCATGGAGTCTCACCTACCAGTGGTGGCACCATGGAGTCTCACCTACCAGTGGTGGCACCATGGAGTCTCACCTACCAGTGGTGGCACCATGGAGTCTCACCTACCAGTGGTGGCACCATGGAGTCTCACCTACCAGTGGTGGCACCATGGAGTCTCACCTACCAGTGGTGGCACCATGGAGTCTCACCTACCAGTGGTGGCACCATGGAGTCTCACCTACCAGTGGTGGCACCATGGAGTCTCACCTACCAGTGGTGGCACCATGGAGTCTCACCTACCAGTGGTGGCACCATGGAGTCTCACCTACCAGTGGTGGCACCATGGAGTCTCACCTACCAGTGGTGGCACCATGGAGTCTCACCTACCAGTGGTGGCACCATGGAGTCTCACCTACCAGTGGTGGCACCATGGAGTCTCACCTACCAGTGGTGGCACCATGGAGTCTCACCTACCAGTGGTGGCACCATGGAGTCTCACCTACCAGTGGTGGCACCATGGAGTCTCACCTACCAGTGGTGGCACCATGGAGTCTCACCTACCAGTGGTGGCACCATGGAGTCTCACCTACCAGTGGTGGCACCATGGAGTCTCACCTACCAGTGGTGGCACCATGGAGTCTCACCTACCAGTGGTGGCACCATGGAGTCTCACCTACCAGTGGTGGCACCATGGAGTCTCACCTACCAGTGGTGGCACCATGGAGTCTCACCTACCAGTGGTGGCACCATGGAGTCTCACCTACCAGTGGTGGCACCATGGAGTCTCACCTACCAGTGGTGGCACCATGGAGTCTCACCTACCAGTGGTGGCACCATGGAGTCTCACCTACCAGTGGTGGCACCATGGAGTCTCACCTACCAGTGGTGGCACCATGGAGTCTCACCTACCAGTGGTGGCACCATGGAGTTCACCTACCAGTGGTGGCACCATGGAGTCTCACCTACCAGTGGTGGCACCATGGAGTCTCACCTACCAGTGGTGGCACCATGGAGTCTCACCTACCAGTGGTGGCACCATGGAGTCTCACCTACCAGTGGTGGCACCATGGAGTCTCACCTACCAGTGGTGGCACCATGGAGTCTCACCTACCAGTGGTGGCACCATGGAGTCTCACCTACCAGTGGTGGCACCATGGAGTCTCACCTACCAGTGGTGGCACCATGGAGTCTCACCTACCAGTGGTGGCACCATGGAGTCTCACCTACCAGTGGTGGCACCATGGAGTCTCACCTACCAGTGGTGGCACCATGGAGTCTCACCTACCAGTGGTGGCACCATGGAGTCTCACCTACCAGTGGTGGCACCATGGAGTCTCACCTACCAGTGGTGGCACCATGGAGTCTCACCTACCAGTGGTGGCACCATGGAGTCTCACCTACCAGTGGTGGCACCATGGAGTCTCACCTACCAGTGGTGGCACCATGGAGTCTCACCTACCAGTGGTGGCACCATGGAGTCTCACCTACCAGTGGTGGCACCATGGAGTCTCACCTACCAGTGGTGGCACCATGGAGTCTCACCTACCAGTGGTGGCACCATGGAGTCTCACCTACCAGTGGTGGCACCATGGAGTCTCACCTACCAGTGGTGGCACCATGGAGTCTCACCTACCAGTGGTGCACCATGGAGTCTCACCTACCAGTGGTGGCACCATGGAGTCTCACCTACCAGTGGTGGCACCATGGAGTCTCACCTACCAGTGGTGGCACCATGGAGTCTCACCTACCAGTGGTGGCACCATGGAGTCTCACCTACCAGTGGTGGCACCATGGAGTCTCACCTACCAGTGGTGGCACCATGGAGTCTCACCTACCAGTGGTGGCACCATGGAGTCTCACCTACCAGTGGTGGTACCATGGAGTCTCACCTACCAGTGGTGGCACCATGGAGTCTCACCTACCAGTGGTGGCACCATGGAGTCTCACCTACCAGTGGTGGCACCATGGAGTCTCACCTACCAGTGGTGGCACCATGGAGTCTCACCTACCAGTGGTGGCACCATGGAGTCTCACCTACCAGTGGTGGCACCATGGAGTCTCACCTACCAGTGGTGGCACCATGGAGTCTCACCTACCAGTGGTGGCACCATGGAGTCTCACCTACCAGTGGTGGCACCATGGAGTCTCACCTACCAGTGGTGGCACCATGGAGTCTCACCTACCAGTGGTGGCACCATGGAGTCTCACCTACCAGTGGTGGCACCATGGAGTCTCACCTACCAGTGGTGGCACCATGGAGTCTCACCTACCAGTGGTGGCACCATGGAGTCTCACCTACCAGTGGTGGCACCATGGAGTCTCACCTACCAGTGGTGGCACCATGGAGTCTCACCTACCAGTGGTGGCACCATGGAGTCTCACCTACCAGTGGTGACACCATGGAGTCTCACCTACCAGTGGTGGCACCATGGAGTCTCACCTACCAGTGGTGGCACCATGGAGTCTCACCTACCAGTGGTGGCACATGGAGTCTCACCTACCAGTGGTGGCACCATGGAGTCTCACCTACCAGTGGTGGCACCATGGAGTCTCACCTACCAGTGGTGGCACCATGGAGTCTCACCTACCAGTGGTGGCACCATGGAGTCTCACCTACCAGTGGTGGCACCATGGAGTCTCACCTACCAGTGGTGGCACCATGGAGTCTCACCTACCAGTGGTGGCACCATGGAGTCTCACCTACCAGTGGTGGCACCATGGAGTCTCACCTACCAGTGGTGGCACCATGGAGTCTCACCTACCAGTGGTGGCACCATGGAGTCTCACCTACCAGTGGTGGCACCATGGAGTCTCACCTACCAGTGGTGGCACCATGGAGTCTCACCTACCAGTGGTGGCACCATGGAGTCTCACCTACCAGTGGTGGCACCATGGAGTCTCACCTACCAGTGGTGGCACCATGGAGTCTCACCTACCAGTGGTGGCACCATGGAGTCTCACCTACCAGTGGTGGCACCATGGAGTCTCACCTACCAGTGGTGGCACCATGGAGTCTCACCTACCAGTGGTGGCACCATGGAGTCTCACCTACCAGTGGTGGCACCATGGAGTCTCACCTACCAGTGGTGGCACCATGGAGTCTCACCTACCAGTGGTGGCACCATGGAGTCTCACCTACCAGTGGTGGCACCATGGAGTCTCACCTACCAGTGGTGGCACCATGGAGTCTCACCTACCAGTGGTGGCACTATGGAGTCTCACCTACCAGTGGTGGCACTATGGAGTCTCACCTACCAGTGGTGGCACCGCTGGAAACCGTAACTGTCGCTATTTTCCGCTTGTTACAACTTGTAATAAAGTTGTTACATCTTGGCTTAACGTGTTCATGACGTATTAGAACGTTGTTACAACTTGCTATATTGGTTGTTATAACTGGTTAGGAGGTGTTAAAACTTGTTCGAACGTTGTACCAACGTCGTAGTTTCGGTGTGTGTTTGGCGGGTATGGAGTCTCACCTACCAGTGGTGGCACCATGGAGTCTCACCTACCAGTGGTGGCACTATGGAGTCTCCTACCAGTGGTGACACCATGGAGTCTCCTACCAGTGGTGACACCATGGAGTCTCACCTACCAGTGGTGGCACTATGGAGTCTCACCTACCAGTGGTGGCACAATGGAGGCTCACCTGCCAGTGGTGACACCATGGAGTCTCACCTACCAGTGGTGGCACCATGGAGTCTCACCTACCAGTGATGGCACCATGGAGTCTCACCTGGGAATCAGAGGCTTGAGCGGAGCAAAGCTCAACCCCCGCAAACACAACTAGGTGAACACACACACACACACAGGCTTCCTCTGTGTGTGTGTGTGTGTGTGTGTGTGTGTGTGTGTGTGTGTGTGTGTGTGTGTGTGTGTGTTTAAACAATAAAATAATAGATAATAACAGTTGATTGACAGTTGAGAGGCGGGCTGAAAGAGTAGAGCTCAACCCCGGCAAGCACAACTTGGCGAATATCTAGTTGTGCTTGCGGGGTTTGAGCTCTGCTCTTTCGACTAACCAACATCTCAACAGTCAATCAACTGATTTCCCACCCCCCCTCCCCACACCCACCTCCACCCACACTAGAAAGATACCAGGTTGCAAGGAATGAATATCTGGTACTGATTATCTGGTTTCTCTTGGATGAGAAGAGAAACAGAAAGACAATACGAAAATGAAATCTCAAGCAAGACAACGGCAACAATTGCTGCACAGCCACATCAGGAGAAAAACAACAGTAAAAGAACAGGTTATGATATTAAGGGTAGGGGCAGAAGGATTCACTGCAAATGACAAGTGTGTGAGGAACTGGATAAGAAATTCCAGGTCTTCACCTTAGAGCAAAGAGAAATGCCAGATATAAGAGAAGGCATAGTTAACCAGGAACCACTAGAAGAGTTTGAGATTACCAGTGATGAAGCAAGACAGTTGTTACTAGAGAGTTGGATGTGACAAAGGCTATAGGCCCAGATGAAATCTCTCCTTGGATACTAAAGGAAGGAGCAGAAGCACTGTGCTTGCCACTCTCCATGGTGTATAACAAATCACTGGTAACAGGGGAACTGCCAGAAATTTGGAAAGCAGCTAATGTAGTCCCGATATACAAGAAGGGGATAGACAAGAGACACTGAACTACATGCCAGTGTCCCTAATCTGAATACCATGTAAGCTGATGGAGAAGATTGTGCAAAGAAAGTGAAGGAAAGCGAAGAATCTGTAGCGAAGGAACTTTGCAACACAGCATCAACATGGGTTCAGGGATGGCAAGTCCTGCCTCACAAGGTTAATTGAATTCTACGACCAGGCAACAAAAATCGGGCAAGAGAGGGGTGGTCAGACTGCATATTTTTGGATTTTCAGAAAGCCTTTGATATAGTACCACACAAGAGGCTAGTGTCACGTGACTGCCCTGCATAGCAGTGGAACTGCCTTTTCCCTTCACCTTCAATACCTCTGCACTGGAAGTCTACATCTACAACAGCCCAGACAAGTCATCAGTCCTGCCACCTCTCCATAACCCCCCCCCCCAGGGCCTGGCACGGCCTGGCACGACTCTTAGGCAAGCCGGGCACCACTGCTAACCGGTAGTTTGCCCCCACAAACAAGCAGTTAGCCGCCTTCAACTGACAGTGGCGCAGCTCAACACAAAGGCACCGCCAGCCACAACGAGCAGTTTGTTAGTTGACCAGAGGTCCACCTCGCGTTGACACTGGACGAGTCATCACCGCAGGACTATATAAAGGGCGCTGCCTCCCTGGAGAGCACGGGAGACATCTCCTGTCCACGAGGCTAACCATAGCCCGTGCTTCTTGCCCAGCTCCTGTGCCAGGTAAGTTACGGGCTCACCATAGCCCGTGCTACTTGGAACTTGTTCTGAGTAGCTGAATCTATAACAACAAACCCTGAAGAGCTAGTCTCCCTTAGTGCTCTAGGATCACTTATGTCTCTCTCACCCGTCGTCCGCCTCCGGCCAACGTCGTGCGACTGATGCCATGATGGTCTGGTAGCTGTCTTCAGTACACCAGTATAACTTTTTGCTTTTATTCATTGCTTACAGTTCATTTTTGTATTAAAGTCATTAACTTGTTCACCTTTGCATTACATGATAGCCAAGTATTTTCAGGGGCATTTATGTTCATTAATATTTCAGTGAATTGTTTAATTATTTATTTGATGATTTTCAGTTGTTTCCACCTGCGACTTACACACTGCAAGGCCAATAGCACCATTTTTTTTATTTGTGTGAGGGAAAACCATACCATCTTGGTTCAGTATAGCTGTGATACCACAACCCATCACATAACTCGGGGCCTGTCCTAGGAGCTGTCACAGGAGCAGATCAAGGAGCTGATCTGAGGAGCTGTTCCTAGTAACCCTTGTTTATTGTTGTGTTTAGTTGTTATACTTGGCTTTTATACTTTGCATTTTTCAGAATTCATTTTGAGACTTACATACTGGTAACTGAACACATCTACTTTACAGGTGTAGCAATTTGTGATCTGTTTATTAGATTGACTTTGATTACGCGATGTTTTATACGCAAATTCATGCTCGTAATGGTTAGTCTTTAAAGCTATTGCTATATCTTTTTGTCCACATTGATTTTGTCCCAACAGAGGAGACTCACTCGGGCAGATCACCCCCTCGGGTACTTAGCTGGTACTTTGATTTGTCTTCGAACTATTATGTTCCGCTTTGTATTGCGAACTTAGAAGTATTGGACTAGAGATCCTTTTGCATCCAGAACGGTTATACATTCGGGACGTGAATAGCCGTTCTCGTCACAGTGGTGACACTCCCTGCACCCCTAAGCCTTTGTTCAAAGCTCATGATTAACTGCTCAGGTAGGGAGTTTACTATTCTTTTACAGAACACAAGGAACGGTAACTGCAGTTAATCATCTAGATTCCAGTAGGACAACTCTTGCCCTTATCCTCATTAGAATACAGAGTACAGACATCCCTACATCCTGTTTATATTGTACTACCTCGAAACATTCATTTATATTGTTTCTCCAAGTCCTTACTTAAGTCAAAGACTTAGTTTTATTTCAGGTTATATATAGTATAGTAATTTACATTGTAAGTTTATTGTTGCCATACAGGATAGTTACGTACAGTGTTGCTAATTATATAACAACCATTCTCGTGTATATTGCCACATCACTTACAAGGCAGTCTAGTAATCCTCACTTATTGGTTCACCTACAGGGTACTCTAATTTTTCTTCCATTGATATTTTGCTTTTATATAAGAACATAACATTAGAACAAGGTAACTGCAGAAGGTCTATTGACCCATACGAGGCAGCTCCTATCTATAACCACTCAATCCCACTCATATACATGTCCAACCCAAGCTTGAAACAATCGAGGGACCCCACCTCCACCGCGTTACGCGGTAATTGGTTCCACAAATCACAACCCTGTTACCGAACCACAACCCTGTTACCGAACCAGTATTTACCCAAGTCTTTCCTAAATCTAAATTTATCCAATTTATACCCATCGTTTCGTGTTCTGTCTTATATACTTTTAATACCCTATTAATATCCCCTTGTTGTGTCCATTCGGCCACTTGTAAACCTCTGTCATGTCACCCCTAACTCTTTGCCTTTCCAGTGAATGCAATTTAAGCTTTGTTAATCTTTCTTCATCATATAAAATATTTCTAATTTGGGGAATTAACTTTGTCAGCCTACGTTGGACACGTTCAAATGAATTTATATTCATTCTATAGTACGGCGACCAAAACTGAACTGCATATTGTAAATGGGGCCTAACCAGAGCAAGATATAGATGAAGAACCACACCAGGTGTCTTGTTATTAACACTTCGATTAATAAATTCCAGTGTCCTATTTGCCTTATTACGAACATTCAGGCATTGATCCTTTTGTTTTAAATTCTTACTAATCATAACTCCCAGATCCCTTTCGCAATCCGACTTCGCAATCTCAACACCATCTAGCTTGTATCTTGTAACTATCTTCATTACCTACCCTCAGAACTTTACATTTATCAGCATTAAACTGCATCTGCCAATCTTTTGACCATTCCAAACCCTATTTAGATC